>CM016564.1:19239194-19524210 GCA_003412495.2 Echium plantagineum
TTTTCCTGAAAAGATTGCTCATTAGGTCTCCAAACAATATGCATCAAGAAGATTTTAAGTGTTGACGTCCCAAAAAAAGATTGTCCTGAGCTTTGCACAAGTTTTGTCCAAATAAAAACACCAATTCTTTCCCGCAAAGATTGTCCCATTTTGAAATAATGATGTCCAAAGAATATTTTACAGTTATTGACTCAATTTGGTTTCCAAAATATTGTCCAATTCGATTTTAAAATAATGATGTCCAGAGAATATATCTGATTGTTAAACCCTGTTTTTGTCTCAGAAAAGATTGGTCGATTCGATTTTGATACAATTCGTAAGAGAAAATGCCTACTGGTTTTGTCATGAAAAGATTGTTGTCCCAAAGATTCTCCCATTGGTTTTGAGGCAATTCGATTATGAATCAATTATGTCCCAAGAATGTTATCTTCATCCCGAGTTGAAACATATCTGGCCCCAAGAAGATTGTCAGTGTGGAACCAATTTTTTTCTCGAAAGACTTTTCCAGTGCTCTGCACCAATATCGTCCCTGAAAAATTGTCCGACTCGGTTTGGAAAAAAATGTTGTCCCAAAAGATGTCAAAATAATCTAATTCGGTTTGGTATCAATTTTGTCCTAAGAAGATTGGTTGATTCGTTTTGAAACAATTTTGTTTCAAAAAGATTGTACCTTGACATGTGATGTTATGGATCCTACTTTAAGTATTCTTTTTGATTAATCTGTTCATGGATGTGGTCTCACGCTTTATGGCTGATTTGCAAGGTTGTAAGTTTTGTGACTATTGGTTATTTATTCATAAGTGCGTTGTATTACTATACATTTATAGTGTGTCGATTTTTCTACTCTATTTTTAGTATTGTTTGAATTATTAAATTCGTGATTCCTCCCTATCTTTGAAGTTTTGAACTATTTTAGTTTCCACAATTCTCCATCTTTTGTAAGGGTTTGACATCTGTGGTAGCTCAGTGGTATACATATGTACGCAATTTTGCTAAGCTCCTGATCCTTGATATATATAATATATATATATATATATAGTCTCTATTCAACATCTAAGTATTCATGATATTTTTAGACATCATACATTAGACTGCCGTACAATAACAATGAATTATAAATTGTAAATCGTTAAAGTTGCAGGAAGGTCATCTATTAATAAAGCCTTAATATGTTTGGATTAGATATTTCTCTTCTTCTTGTAGGCTGTTGACATTGTAGGAGAGCTGCGATGGTTTCGAGTACGTGATTTCATCTTTTTATAGATTCTCGTTTGATTGAATATTTGACTTGTGGTCCGACCTTCTATAGCCTTTCTTACTTTGTTTCCCTTTTCTGTTTTAATACAACTAACCTAAGTGGAGAGATTTCACAGGCAATTCAAGAAGTATTTGTAGCCTGGTTAGAAAAAATTATAAAGCACTTGCCCGAGATCAAATTCTGTTGACTTCTTGCAAATGGCAGGGGCTTTGACATTTGACAAGCGATAGGCACGACATATTCCGTAAGTAAGAATAGCATGCGTACACAGTGCATTGGTATCTTTTATGGTGTTTGATATGTTCTCATACATTAGCAATAACACAAGTTGTTGTTAGAGTAACCATTTGAGTAAGATGTTTGGTTTGTTTGAGTGAGTTACTTGTAGATAGAATGTCAAAAATTGCTTGAACTCATTTCTCAATATCTTGTACACAAAAGGCGGTTTCTATGCTCAAATCAAGTGTTTTCTACTTGGTCACCAAAGTAGCTCAAGGTAAAGTCCACCGGAGATTAGCAAAAGTTCTTCAAGGTCAGTATTCTGATCACATCTATTTGTTTAATTGTGTTATCCATGATTGTCCAAAAAAACATGTCCAATTTACTAAACTGATTGCCTCATTCTGTTTCGAAACAATCTTATCCCAAGAGATTATCCCATTTTGGTTTTGAAACAATTTTGCAGCAAACCGTTGTCGCAGTGTTAAACCAATTTTGTCCCAAAAAGATTGCCCAAATTTGAATCAAATCTGTCCAAAAAGATTGTCCCGAGTGTTAACGAATTTGAATCATTTATGTCCCAAAAACTTTGTCCCGATTGTTGACCAATTTTGTCGCAAAAAGATTGTACCATTCGAATTGAAGATAATTCTGTCTGAAAAAGAAACCTGGTCTGTTACGAAACAATTTTCTTCCAAAAAGATTGTTCAAGTGTTGAATCTTGTCTGATAACCATTTTCTGTTGCAAGAAGATTTGGTTTTGAATCAATTTTGTCCCAAAAAGATTGTATCTTTCGAGTTGGAGATAATTCTGTCCGAAAAGAACCCATTTGGTTTGGAAACAATTTTCTTCCAAAAAGATTGTATGAGTTTTGAACAATTTTGTCCCACAAGTGAAAACAACTACCCCAAAAAGATGGTCAAGTGTTAAAACAATTATATCCCAAAATTGTCAAGATTGTCCCATTCCTTGTTGAGCCAATTATGTCCCAAAGAAATTGTCTCATTCGATTTTGAATCATTCTCTTCCAAAATCTGTCTCGTTCGTTTGAATCAATTCTGTCCTAATAAGATTATCCCCTTCTGTGTTGAAACAATTATATACCAGAAATATTGTCCCATTCGATTTTGAAGTAATTTTGTCGAGAAATATTATCCCCTGCTCGGTCTTGAAACAGTTGTCTCAGGAAGATTGTCCAAGTGTTTAAACCAATTATGTCCAGAAAGATTGGCAAGATTGTCCCATTCTGTGTTGAGCCAATTATGTCCCAAAAGAATTGTCCCATTCGATTTTTAGTCAATTCTCTTCCAAAATACTGTCTGATTTGGTTTTCAGTCAGTTTTGTCCCAATAAGATTGTCCCTTTCTGGATGAATCAATTATATATCAAAAATATTGTCCCATCCGGTTTTGAAACAACTTGTCCCGAAAAGATTGTGTTATTCGGTGATGAAACAATTCTGTATTAAGAAGATTGTCTGAGTGTTTAACCAATTTTTTCCCGAAAAAAGATTGTCTCATCCGGTCTTGAAACAATTATGTGTCGAGAAGATTGTTCAAGTGTTGAACCAATAGTTTCCCTAAAAGATACCTGATTTGACTTTAAAATAATGATGGTCAAAGAATACTTTACGAGTGGTGACCCATTTTGTCTCAAAAATATTGTCCGATTTGGTTTTGAACATTTTTGTTAAAAAAATTGGCTACTGTTTTGTCATGAAAAGATTTCAGGACGGTTATTGTGTCCTGAAAAGATTTTCCCATCCGGTTTTGATTCAATCATGCCACGAGAAGATTATCCCATCCTGAGCTGAAACAATTATGTTCCCGAAAATATGATGTTTTGGAGTCGTACTTTGTGCATCTTTTTGTTCCATCTGTTGATGGATATGGGTTCATGTTTTATGGCTGATTTACAGGGTTGTAAGTTCTAAGTTTTTTTTTTTGATAATTAGCGATGAATAGTGACTACAATGATATTACAAACATGAATACAGAAATTGCTAACTAATAGAAAGTTAGAGTATAATATGAGACAAATATGTCTCCAACAAGGTTCGAACCCATGACCTCTTACATGAAAGGTTGGGCCGGATGCCACTAGGCTATTGAGTTGTAGTGTATTCTTTACACTTATGGTGTGTCGATTTTTGTAATCTAGTTTAAATAGTGTTTGCATTTTTAAATTCTTGATACCTCCCTAGATGTCTGAACTATTTTATCTCCTAGATTAATACATGTTGTATTCTTGTATGTTGCTTGATAGCTATACGTGCAATTCTCAAACCCATAATATTTTAAGTAATTGAACAAAAATTTAGTGAAATTTATTATTAGCCAAATAAGGAACATATATATGACCAATAAAGTTTTCACTCATAAAGAAATAATGTTAATTAAGACATTTTATCAACATTAAAAATGCAACGGGAAGAGGGTGAACTGTTTTAAGAAAGTGAGGGGGGCTGTTCCGATTTTTCACAAGTGGGATGGGTATGGTTCGATTTTTGCACGGGGGATAGTGGCGGACTGGCAATGAGAGGGAGGAGAGAGTTGATGGTGGTGATTTTTAAAGTAGTAGGAGTCATATATACTAGGGGTACGATAGGATATGGACTTAAATCAAATCGGGACCGAACCGAATCAATACCGGCGGGTTTTTTCGGTTTTAAAACCGATCGAATCGGATTTGGTTATTTGGATTTAAAAAATCGATCAGATCGGATCGGTCTTACAAAAAATAACCGGCGGATAAAAACCGATCCGATTGATATTGTTATTTTGTATTTGGACTTTGAACAATATCTATATTTTGTTTATATTCCAAACATTTGAATGATATTGTTATTAATTTGTATTGAGGTTGTGACTTGTGAGTATTGTTTTTTGTGTTGATGGTAGATTTAGACCAAAAAAATTCAAGTAAAAAGCATAAAATATAAATCTAAATATGAATTTGTAGTTAAAAAGCCCATCAATCTGTAAAAAAGATTGGCCCAAAAAGTGCCAAACTTGATCTAGAAGCGGCCCAGTGTTTGAACCCATAACTAAAACCGGCGATTTTAACCGAACTCGGTTTTTTCGATTTTCGGACCGGTTTCGGGTTTGGTTTTAAAAAACCGTAAAATCGGATCGGTTTTTTTTAGGCAAAAATCGATCCGATCGTACCCCTAATATATACTAAAGGAAATAGTGTTTTAAATAAGAAAAAGAACAAGAAGAGTACAGTGGAAGTAAAAGTAGGGGTAATAAAGTCTTCTCATGTGAGAATGACAGTTTTGCCAAAAAAAGTTCTAATACACACTAAAAATTATTTTTTTAAAAGGTTAAATTTGTAATATTGTGTATTAGAGGAAGTTTATTGGTGTATTTAGATCGGGGTAAATTAGAGAAAGGGAATTATAAGGTATGGGAACGAGAAGAAATGAGTGAGAATATATTTTATTGTTATTTGAGTCGCGAGGAATAAGAACAAAGAATTAAATATGTCATTCTCTTATGATTTGGATTGAAGAAAATATGAGAAGAATCAAGGATGATGGAGGTAAATTAGTGGTAATATATTTTTCAAGGATAAAGATCAATTATGTTCCCAAAAATATTAAGATACTTCCTCCGTCCTAAATGAATGATACATTTTGATATTTGTTGTCAAGAATTCTCATTAAACGATAAGAAAGAATATAGTCATGTGAGATCTTGTTATATTCGTCTCAATATATATTTTGGAAATATCAACTTCTTATATTTTTTTCGCACGTAGAATAATAGATATTTACTTTTGAAATCATGTTTTGTTGATCATGAAAATCAAAATATACCAATCATTTAGGGATAGAGAAAGTATTAAATTTTCCTTCATTGTCCCTAATTTTCCCCAAAACAGATACTTCATCCGTCCCTAAAAGATTGGTACATCTGTTGCTGCTAAGATTTGACTCCTTTTTATGGGACCTGGGGCCGTAACTGATTTTTGGTGGTCAAACTTTAAAAAAATTTGATCAAGAATTCTCATTAAACAATAAGGAATAATATAGTCATGTGGGATCATGTTAGATTCGTCTCAATATATATTTTTGAAATATCAACTTTTTATAAATTTTTTCTAATGTAGAGTACGAGATATTTGTGTTTTGTTGACCACTAAAAGTTAAAATGTATCAATCTTTTAAGACGGAGGAATTATATCATTAGTAATTTGTACTAGAAGTTTATTTGGGAAATGAAGCAAGAATTCCAATTTGTAAAACATTTAAAGTTCAACCTTATCATAATTACGAACACCCGGCCTCTTGCTTACTTTGGCAAAAAGAGATCCCTTCGACCTTTCCATGTTCCCAAATCCCACCCACTACAAACTAATTATATTATGAGGATTTTTATGTACCATTTGTTGTCACTTTAATGTTAAAGAATTATTTAACTCGCCAATTACAAAGGGTCAAAAAGTAACTTCAAACGAAGAGGAAACACAAAAAATAATGACTATGGTCAAAGTGGTGACATGATTTATTAATTCCACAGAATCTTCAAAAGTTGAAACACAAATTAACAAACAATAATGGAAAGTTATGCAATAAACTAAGAAATTTTTAATAAATTTTTTCTAAAATATACCCTTAATGCACATGTTAAGAAGTTAATAAAGAAAAATAATTAATAATTATTTTACTTTTGAAGTTTGATATGATGATATGATTGTGATTGTTGAATTTCATTTTATATTTAACATGTACTCTATTGACACATTTGAGAAAACCCATTTTTAATACTACCTCCATCCCTAAATGATTGTCACATTTGACTTTTGTTGGTCAATAAAACACGATTTAAAACATAAATATCTCTTATTCTACATGCGAAAAAATTATAATAAGTTGATATTTCAAAAATATATATTGAGACGAATCTAACGAGGTCCCACAAGACTATATTATTTCTTATCGTTTAATGAGAATTCATGATCAAATTTTATTGTAATTGACCACAAAAGTCAAAATGTGACAATCTTTTAGGGACGGAGGGAGTATATATCTTTCTCAACTATTGACAACATATCAAATTGTTTTATGATTTTGACCATACAAATTATTTCCAAACCACATAATATTTCAAATTGACCCTCTAAATTATTATTAAGATTCTAAATTTCCCTATACATATTTTATTAATTAAGGAGTCTGTTATTTATGTTTCAAAATGTTCCTGTCAATTATATATGTTTCAAAATATATTCTATTTGGTCTCGCACGATAAATTGTTTGTTAAAGGTGTGTTGGGGGTGCGTTATTTCATATTGAAATTGGGGATGAGATATTTTATATTTTATTTTGATTTTTTTATCTCAAAATATATTAAATGAAATGACTTGAAATAATTTTATTGACAAGTCACATGCCCCTTACATGAGATTACTAACGATGGATCGACAAAATGGGTGATGTAGTTGAACATTTCAAACACAGGTAATTGTTGTGACCGATTTGACATTTGCTTAGAATGCGCTTGAAAACAACCACACTTGCCCTTTCCATAGTGAAAAGGTGTGGGAACATGCAAGTATCATTTAAGTTATAGAAAAGAAGAGACACTCTAGGAAACAATCTCAAACAAGTAGATCAATAGCAACTTGAAATGCTAAAATTATTCATGGAGTAATATAAAATGTTGATAACAGTGTTGGCACTTGGCACAAGTTGAATACTAGTACTATCAAATTGTTGAGGACATCATTTTGAAAGATTCAGAAGTTCAAGGGTTAATTTGAATGTTGTCAATAACTCAAGGGTATTTCAAAAAAACCCTAAAATAAAATCTAGGGATCAAACAACAATGTCCATGCCCTTTTTATAGGGCCAATATCTTCTCACCTCTTGTTTTTGTCGTCTTAAGCCTTTTCAAACAGAGAGTCCCCTGTTTCATTTCTAGTGTGTTTTATTACAAAAATAACTTTCTTGTCATCTTCTTCTGTAATAAAACAGGACACATAACTGTCCTCACTTGCAATTTCCTACTTCAAGAAGTTGACTTCAATTTTCAGACAAATAATTCATCTTTTTTCCAATGTCTTCTGAGCTCATCATGTTTGATAATTCTTTCTTTTCTGATTCATCTTTTGCTTTAACTGACTCTTCTATTGATCTTCACCATGATCATGAACTAACCCAATTTGATGATTCTTGTTCTTTTGACGAAATTGCTTCTATTCTTCTATCATCTTCACCCCCAAGCCACCAGCTAGAAAATATCTCACTTGATCAAAATTCAAGCATGTCCCAAAATTGTTGTCCAAGTTTGGATTCTGGGTATGCTGCATTTTCATCATTGGAGGTGAAAACAGAGGAATCTCACACAACTAGTTATGGATACAGAAACTCATTGATTGTACCTGATGGGTGTTTGGGTTTAGGTACAACTGACAATGCAGAGAAATTCATGCAGAGAAGTTATAGCAGCAACTCTTTTGATAACAAACCAAATTTCTTGTTTCAACCTTGCTTTGATAGCCTCATGGAATCGAACAATTTCCAGAACCAAGTTGTTGGTTCTCATGAAAGCAGTAAGTTTTCTGGTAATGAGATGAGAAGAGTTTGCAGCACCGGAGATTTGCATGTAAGTGATTATGTTGCCTACTAGAAGCATGTAGTACACTGGTACTTATTGCGATGATCGAATGGTGGTTTAGTGATTGAGCTAATATTCTTTGATTTCTAAGGACAAGGACGAATCGCGAGTTAGTGTAACGTTAACTCTATAAAAGTAAGAGATGTTTAGTTTATAAAATTTACAAAAACCTTAATTATTAGTAGAACAAATAAAAGAGATTGAAGGAACGATCTTTGACGCATTTCACGATTTACCTGATTTGTGACCATCGTTACGATAATTTCATCCTCTCTAAAACATATGAGAGACAAGGAATTGCATTGTGACAAACAACCTTGTCAACGTTAGAAAATTTGTCATATCTTAATATACATTTTCTTAATGATAGTATTATTTCCTATTTCATTAAGAACGTGGAAAAATGAAGTGCATGTCTAATTTATTATAGTTTAGTTGACAATAACATATTATTGTGTTGTAATAAACACAAACAAACAATCTAAATTATAAAACTAATTTTAAAATGATATAATTACTTCTATGTATTTAAATTGTTCATTGATGTTACTAACAATTTCTTTATTTCAAAATTAGAAGAAAAAAATACAAACAAGAAACGCTTTGTCCTCAAGTCCATTATCAACAGAGAGGTCACTTATAGACGAATCAATAAACATGAAAGTGGGCAAATACAGTTATGAAGAGAGGAAAGAAAGGATTGATAGGTATAAAGCAAAGAGGAATCTAAGAAACTTCAACAAAACCATTAAGGTAATTACTCTGATTAATCTCTTCAACAATGCCAATTAGTTGTTTGAACAAAAATGATAATCCGATCCCTCTATTCCTAAAGAGTTGACTAGTTTATGTTTTAATGATAATGAACTTTTTAGTCTATAATAATATCAAATTATTATTTGATTCAAACTTATAGATAATTGCTGAAATAGATAGTGTCAGATAATATTTTTGAGTTACATACACTTAAGTACCTGTAAATGTTCCGTCTGCATAAATGGGCCTTTATATTGGTGGAAAATGTGAATTTTAGTCATTTTTTAGGGAGACGTTAGATTTTGATGGAAATAGGACTAAATGTAAATTTTTGACCAATAGCATGAACTATAGTGCACATTCTCAAGTAATACTTAGTGTTTTAAAAATTTTATTTTGGCCCAATTTTCCTCAAAATTTAATATTTAATCATTTCCGTCAAAAGAAAAATTAAACTGATATTGTTATGTTAATAGTGAAATATGTTATATTGCTACATATACATTAATACATATTTAAAAAAAATAACATACGTGACATTTGAAATTGGTTAAAGTTTAATTTTGGCGGGATTGCTAGCTATGGTAAAGAGCATTATTTTTTTTTTGTAAATTAATGACGACTAACGATCATTAGTATTGAAGAGAATTACAAATAAGAAGTATGGAAAAGACGTACTGATAAAAGTTCAAACCGATAAAATTAATCGGTTTTAGGAAACAGTTTTATGTTGTTTTAATATGAGTACATGTGATGTTGACAAACAGTATGCATGCCGGAAAACGCTAGCAGACAATCGACCAAGAATACGTGGCAGGTTCGCACGTAATGATGAAGCTGTTGAGATTCCCAAAACATCAATGTTATTTAACAGTTTTCGGTTTCAAGATCAACAACTTCTTTGGGTAATATTCTTCAATTCTTCCCATTATTCTTGTCCTGTAAAGCCTATACACTTATGCTTACTTTATTGTTTTATAGATATGGAATAACCTTATGCTAGTGGACGTGGTATCAAATAGTCAGTTTAGATTGTCGTTTGGTACTCAAAAGTTTAAATGTTACACATTAGTTTTTGAGTGGACAAAAATTGTAATTTAATTTTAAAATGATGCCAAATAATTGTAAATCTCCAGATGAGAGGATCTTTAATACTCCCTTCGTCTTATCGTCCCTAAAAAATTGTCATATTTTGACTTTTGTTAGTCAAATATTACAAAATTTGATCATGAATTCCCATTAAACGATAAGAAATAATATAGTCATGTGAGATCTTGTTAGATTCGTCTTAATATATATTTTTGAAATATTAACTTTTTATAATGTTTTCGCATGTAGAATAATAGATACTTATGTTTTAAATTGTGTGTTGTTGACCACCAAAAGTCAAAATATGACAATCTTTTAGGGACGGAAGAAGTATCTAACATTTCCATGAGATTTGGACTGAATCGCAATTTTTAATATTAGTTTATAACTTTTGAATTCTCGAGAAATAAATAACAATTTTAATAAATTTTCTAAGACTATTTCAGCAATGACCCTTCTTAACGGTACTGAAATTTGCAGGTTGAAGGAATTCTGGAAGAAGAAGAACATGGGATGGTGGTGGGAAGTGCACCATTATTCAATAGCTTTAATATGACAAAGAAATATGATCATCAATATTGCAGCTACCAATCATGAATGATAATAAAAGCAATTGATTGTCAAAGAATCATAGTATGTTCTTTTTTTACTACTAGTAGTAGTCCATAGTTGGGTTCACATGACCTTGGACCTCCATCTAGAGACACCCTAATTAAAATATTTAGTATTATTAGTTTCATATGGGTAAAATCGTAATATTAGTACAATAATTCTATTAGATAGTGGATTATATATCACTGATGAGTTTAGAAACTTTAGCTTCTTTTTTCTCCATGTAATAATAGGAAGGCTGTTAGAAGAGTTTTCTATGTACCATATGCATGTGAAAAGATTGGGTGTATCAATACTTCCATGCATCAGGTACTCATTTAAAGGTTTCATGTGGGTACTGTACCCATTCGAAACTTCATTATTGGTACTTGTACCCAAATTGTACTATAACAATGGTACAATACCACATATTTATGGGTACAGTACCCACGTAAAACCTTTAAATGGGTACCTGATGCATCGGATGCACCGAATTATTGATGCAACCGACTCCATATGCATTATAAGAATATACTTATGTTTATTGTATGTTTTTTCTACTAATAACGTTCTTTAATTTTGGTACATGACATCATCGTCAATCTGTATATACTTACGAGTTACAAACCCATAAATAATGTTACCAAAATCAATTAGTATTACGACACATTTATTAGTTTCTTACATAAACTCTATGGTATAGAGTCATAATATTATAAAAATAATTGATAAAATAATTCTTATCAGTGGACGAGTTACCAAAAGATTTTGATTTTCATAACTAGCAACAATGTATAAAAAAATTTCATAAGTGTGTGTCGACAAATAATGGTCTCTCAATTAACAGTATATATTAAATTTTAATGAAAAGTTTATTTATTAGAGACCATTTACACATTAGCTAAGATATATACTTACAAAAATTATTTACGATAATAATGAAGAAGCCTATAGAATCAAATATAATTCTTTATTTTTTATTTTTATCACAAAAAATAAATATAATCACTAATATTTAATAAAAATATTAATTTAATAATTAATTATACATATAATTATCATTTTTGAAAATCAAAATACAACAATCATTCATCAAGTTATCATAATACAATAATAAAATAAAATAATAGATTGATAGTCGTCGCCTAACCTAGATCCTCGCCTACTAACTAGTAAATACCTATATAATAATGGCAATATTTAATCATATTTTATAGAGCTATCTACAAATGATTATACATAAGACTATTGGCAATTAAATAGCACCCACCATCTACTTTCTCCATTCTAAATTATTTGGGAGATTTACTTTTTCATGATATTTATAAATATCAAATTTTATATATATAAAAAATTATAAAAAGATTGATATTTTAAAAATATATATTGAAATGAATCTATTAATATCTCATATAGTTATATTATTTTTTATTAATTAATGTAAATTTATAATCAAAATTTTATAAATTTATTCTTAAAATAAGAAGTGGATAAATAAAATGAAATAGAGAAAGTACTATCAACTGGTAAATTTATTATGGTGGACCGGTAGGCTAAGCAAGCATATTAATGCATCTATGAAATTGATGCTGTCAATTCGAAAACCAAATGTCCGCAGACAGGAGCTACAAAAATTTATTACTCCCTTTGCCACTACAATTATACGGTTTATGTCTTTTACGTGATTAATATTGATAAATTTTAGTTATATTACATTTATTGACTTATATAATTTTTATTTAGATCAAAATTATATATATTATTAGAACAAAAGTAATATTATAGTACTTTGATATATTTTATACAATCTAGTAAAAATATTAGACTAATTTTTTTTTAAAAGCAAACACCTTAAATTTAGTCAAAAAATACAATAAAAAAGTAAAAACATAATTATTTAGAACTATATTTGTAATTGGTTGTTAATTTCAAGAAAAAAAATAATTAAAAAGATGATTGAAAATGTAAAACTATAATTTTCAATATTACAATAACAATTATTTTAGAACAAAATAAAGTATGAGACAGTCAATTAAAAAAGGAGGACGAGAATATATGATATGCATGTGGAGGCGGTGCATCATAAGAGAGTACAATTTTGTGTGAATCACCAACTTAGCATCAAGCCATTTGAAATTGTAAGTGGTTCCATTTCATCAATCAAAAATATTCCCATTGATCCAATTACCATATATGACCTTTCAACTTGCCAACTGATGAAGCATTATATTAGGTTTCAACAAATTAAAATAGGCTTTTTAGCATGCCATACAGCATGCATCGTTCATTCAAGCTTCAACGAGACAACGAGACTCACCATTGGCTGCAACCTACGGCTACTCATCGCCAAGCATGTATAGGAGTATACTTCTTGGGAGCTTTCTTTAGACTCCATCCCTTATACTATATGATGAGATTCTACACTTTTGGCTTTGCCATGTTATCAATTTAGAAAAATCACCAACCATTTATTATTTGGGTATGGAACAAATTGTTAAAAGGTAGTTTCATATAATATGTGCAAGTTGTATACAGTTGAATTGGTCAAATTTTTTTGATGGATCAATTGTTATACCACCTGAGTTGCTGAAAGGAACACTGAATTATCATGCACAAGTGTTAAAGCAGTTGACAGTTACAATTCACAAGTGAAGTCGAGAATTGTAGAAATATAGAGAGATATATTTTTATTGTTAATTAATCGTTGATGTCCTGAATAAATATAGAAGATTTATGTTTATAAGTAAGTATTAGAATCTAGACATAACCCAATTCGGGCCTATAATTATGGGTTATTCGTCCCTAACCTAACAACGTCGTCCCCTCAAACGGCTGCCAATTCCCCCACCATTATAGGGATCTGCATCAGACGAGAGGAGCCTATGTTTTGTTCTTGAACTGTGCTAAACATCTAGCATATATATGAAGTTGTGCGAGCCTTGAAGATCGTCAAAACACTCACAAGCAATACATCGTACTTGTTCTTTATGAGTATTTGAAAAGTTAGGTTAGTGGTTGTCGGAGATCTTTGTTTACTTGAAGTTATTTGTCAGGTTATCAAATCTTTCTCAGCTAGCAACTTTGAGTTTCTTTTATACTATTGTAATAATTATACACCGGGATGGTGGTGACATACTGACATAGTAATAAAATTTAATAGTTGTAGAAGACTCTAGTCAAGGGCGGTTGAGAATAAAATCATTCATAAAAACTGATATATATATAAAGTAGAAACAAAAGTAATTTATCACTAATTTAAAAAGTTTATTAATTTAGCTATTATTAATTTAAATAGTCTTTATTGTATAAAGAATTAACCTGATGTGTAAGCCAAAAACACTTAATAATACAATAATTTAACAGAGAATCCAAGGTAGTGGTGACTATTGAATCGGAACAACGATTAGTAACAAAGCACAATTAATCAAATGGACTCTCTTGATTATTGTAGAGGTCCTAGTGTGATATATAGATGATATAATACAAGAGTTTACATATGATTACAACTCTACAATATCGCAACAACTACATCCTAAACTAACGTACAATAGTTATCCGGATCTAACCTAATATATCCAATACTCCCCTTACAAGCTGAAGGCGGACGCGAAGCAAGCCGAAGCTTGTCCCGAAAGAAGGTAAACCGAGATGTAGATAGCGGTTTAGTAAGTACATCCGCAATTTGATCTTTGGTGGATATAAACTGAATTAGAAGTTCTCGTCGAGCAACCTTTTCACGAACGAAGTGGTAATCAATCTCGATGTGTTTAGTGCGAGCATGGAAGACAGGATTAGCCGCTAAGTAGGTTGCACCAAGGTTGTCACACCAAAGAATCGGAGGCTTGGGGGGAAGTAACCGAAGTTCACCAAGAATCGCCATAGACCAGGATACTTCTGCAACACAATCGGCAAGAGCTTTATATTCTGATTCTGTGGAGGAGCGAGCCACTGTGCGTTGTTTCTTGGATTGCCAGGAAACTAAATTCGAACCTAGATAGACAGCATAGCCACCAGTAGAGCGACGATCATCTGACGAGCCGGCCCAATCTGCATCACTAAACGCCTGAATAGACAAATCAACAGACGGTGAAATAAGCAACCCAAGGTGAAGTGTGGCCTTAACGTATCGAAGAATACGTTTAACCATCAGGAAGTGGTCCGCAGTAGGTGCATGCATGTGCTGACAGACACGGTTAACCGCAAAGGAGATGTCAGGGCGAGTGAGAGTGAGATACTGCAAGGAGCCAACCAATTGGCGATACAGCGTAGCATCAGGGGGCGGATCAGATAGAGGAGCCACGGACGGGGTAGTAGCCATTGGAGTAGATGTGGGCTTGCAATTGACCATCTGAGCCTTGTCCAAAAGATCAACCATGTACTGACGCTGAGAGAGCAGCAAGCTTCCATCAGATTGTTTGATGGCCTGAATTCCGAGGAAAAAATCAAGGGCACCGAGATCCCGAGTGACAAATCGTGAACTGAGGGCCGCCAGGAACGCATGAATGGCAGCATCATTGTTACCCGTCACCAGGATATCATCAACATAAACAAGCATGACCAAGTGAACACCTGCACGAGAGAAAATGAACAACGAGGTGTCTGCCTTTGACTGCAGAAACCCGTAAGATAACAAAAACTCTTGCAGGCAATGAAACCACACACGCGGAGCTTGTTTGAGACCATAAAGAGATTTATTCAGTTTACATACAAAGTGAGGGTGAGACGAATCAACAAAACCCGGAGGTTGAACCATATAAACTGTGTCGTCAAGAGTACCATGGAGAAAAGCATTTTGTATATCAATTTGACGAACATTCCATTTATATGTAACAGCAATAGACAAAATAATTCGAATAGTAGATGACTTAATTACAGGACTAAAAGTATCAGAAAAATCAATACCTTCCACCTGATGATTGCCTTTCGCCACTAAGCGCGCTCGACGACGCGTAATAGTACCATTAGAGTCCCGCTTGAGCCTAAACACCCATCGACACCCCACAACATTCATTCCCGAGCGAGGAGGAACTAGTGTCCATGTATTAGTACGAACCATTGCATTAATCTCTTCACACATGGCTTGACGCCAAAGGGGACATTTGTTGGCCTGGGTGAAACATGTAGGTTCGGTAGCTAGAAGAGTAACGGCTAGGGCATAGGGATGGGTTTCAAGGCGCTTACGGGATGGTTTAGGATTGGGACGCAGACGCATATGGTGAGGGTGAGGCGGAGAGACAGGAGGCGTGGGAGCAGGCTGCGGTGGGGAACTGGAGGAAGGCGAGGCTGTAGCTGGGCTGCTAGTAGAGGTAGGAGCTTGCTGGTGTGAGGGGCTGGAAGAGGGTGAGGCTGGTGCGGGGCTGCTGGCGGAGGCTGGTGCAGGGCTGGGGCTGGGGCAGGAGAGGGACGGGGCTGGGGCAGGGGGCTGGGCTGGTGCAGGAGACGGACAGGGGACAGGGGACGGGGCTGGGGCTGGGGACTGGGCTGGGGCAGGGCAGGGGACGTGAGCTGGGGCTGGTACAGGAGGCTGACAGGGGACGTGGGCTGGGGGGGAAGACGACATCAGTGGGCAGGGGCTGCTGGGAACAAGAACAGGGAGGGGAGGACGGATAGGGCTGCTAAGACACGAAGGAGAGGCACCGATTATAGGAGGACAGGACGAAGGAGGCGATAGGGAGGGGAAGACCTCTTCAATAAACTTAACAAATTTAGCTATATAGATGCGCCGAGACGCAATATCCATACAACGGTAGCCATTATGAAGAGGACTATAACCCAAGAATATTGACGGAGAAGAGCGAAAAGAGAATTTATGCGAATGATAAGGACGCAAATAAGGGTAACACAAGCAGCCGAAGCTTCGCAGGAACATGTAATCAGGGACACATTTAAATAGAAGCTCATACGGAGAGATGTGTTGATTAGTCACAGTAGGCAATCGATTGATTAGAAACACAGCGGTTTCAAATGCAAAGTGCCAATATGACAAATCAAGATGAGCGTGAGAAAGAAGTGTGAGACCCGTATCTACGATATGTCGATGACGCCGTTCCACACGACCCATTTGTTCGTGAGTGTGTGGGCAGGACACTCGGTGACCAATACCAATTTCGTTAAAAAATTTATGACAAGTGCGATATTCACCGCCCCAATCTGTTTGTAAAGTTTTAATTTTACAGCTAAAGCGACGTTCCACAAGGGCTTGAAATTGTTTAAAAACTTTGAGAACATCAGATTTAACAGTAAGTGGGTAAAACCAGACATAACGCGAATAGTCATCAACAAATATGACGAAGTAGCGAAAACCATCAGAAGATAAGACCGGGGCAGGACCCCAAACATCAGAAAATATAAGCTCAAGTGGGCGAGAGCTGCGTTTATTACTTAAAAATAAAGAGGTCTTAGCAAGCTTGCCCATCGGACAAGCAGTACAGGACTGACTTGAAATAAAACGCGACTTAGGAGCTAATTGTGAAAATAATTGACGACACACCCGATCATGAGGGTGACCTAGCCTATGGTGCCAAACAGGCGACGATACATGACTCGAAAAAGCAGACAAATCATTTGAAGACGACACAGCACCACTTGACGCAAACTGATATAGGCCCTGATTACTCGTCCCGGTAAGTAGAGGGAGCTTGGTTACCTGATCCTTAACAACAAAACGATTGGCATGAAACTCAAAGAAGGCATTATTATCTTGACAGAATTTTTGAACAGAAAGAAGCGATTTGTGAGCAGACGGAACATGTAAAGCATTATTTAAAGTAAGAGATTTGTGAGATGAAGGAAAAGTAATAGTACCAGTATGTGCAATATTCATATGCTGACCATTGGCAACTTGGAGAGCATCTGAGCCTGGATACGACACGGGATCCTGGAAAGCAGCCAAATTTGGAGTAATGTGATGAGATGCACCGGTATCCGGAAGCCAAGATGAGATGGAACCAGGATAGGAAGAACCAGGAGAGGGATAGGCAGGAGGCTGCGCCATAATCGAGCCGGCAAAATGTGCATTTGGGGCTGTCCGATGTGGACACATGTTGGCAAGATGCATAGTAGACTCACACACATAGCAGCGGGTCTTGGACTGATAGGAGGACGCAGGGGTTGCACTCCTACGGTCCGTGTGAGGGCGACCTGAACCACGAGAAAATCGGCCCCGAGAGGATCGACCGCGGCCACGAGCCATTGAGCCATGATCTCGAGAGGCATATTGAGCCGAGGGTGGTGGAGTAGGAAGCAAACCTTGACTCGACGGAGAGATATCGTGATTCACAAAATCATGAGTAAGTGCATAATTGTGAAGCTCCTCATAAGATATTGGAGTTTCACGAGAATACACCATAGATTTGAGTGAGCGATACTCATCGTTCAAGCCACGCAAAATGTAGATGAGAAACTCCGCTTGGGAGGGTTGCTTGCCAATCGCAGCCAAGGCATCGTATGCAGACTTAGCCTTAGTGAGATAGGCCCCAATAGAGAGATTATTTTGCTTGATAGTAATGAGCTGATCTTGCAAGCACAATTGTGTCGAGAAAGACGGATTAGCAAGGGAAGTTTGAAGAGCACTCCAAATAGCATGAGAGGTCTTTTTGCCAACGGCAATGGGTAGAGTTTCTTCCGATAAAGAGGAGATGAGAAGACTCTTAATTAGACTATCTTGTTGGATCCAGAGAGCATACGCGGGATTCGGCACAAAAGTTCCAGTAGATGAAGGAAGAAAGGACGGAGGACAAGGGATAGTCCCGTCAACATAGCCAAAAATTTGATTACCGGTAAGAAAGGGCTCCATTTGAGTCATCCAATGAAGATGATTTGAGTTGGTGAGTTTAATCGAAATATAGTGGTGCGCATGAGTAAGGGGTGTAAGAGGTGGGGTAGGTGGTAGTGGAGGAGATGGGGACGTGAGTGGTGGAGGAGATGGATCATAGTAAGGGAAGTTATATGGCGACTGGAGAAGGGACGGGAGGGGGCTGGTTTGGTGCGAGGGGGGATATGGGGGTAGAGACGACGATAAAAAGGTTGGAGAAGGTGCAGCAGGGGGCTGATTTGGTGGTGTAGGCTGTGGTATGGTGGTGGATAAGGAGGGCAGGGGCGTGTTTGTAGGGTGAGAGAGAGGTGAGGTCGTGAGTGGTGAAACAGGGAGCATAGGCATGTGAGGTGATGTTGTAAGTGGTGAAGCAGGGAGCAGGGGCTGTGGTATAGTGGTGTGAGGTGTTTGAAGTGGGAAGGAGATTATATGAGATGGTGTCGACATAGGGACACTGTGAGATGTGGTGGCAGTATCGATGAAGGAAGAGGCTGCCGCGGAAAAATCGTCTGATACCATATTGAATCGGAACAACGATTAGTAACAAAGCACAATTAATCAAATGGACTCTCTTGATTATTGTAGAGGTCCTAGTGTGATATATATAGATGATATAATACAAGAGTTTACATATGATTACAACTCTACAATATCGCAACAACTACATCCTAAACTAACGTACAATAGTTATCCGGATCTAACCTAATATATCCAATAGTGACATTATATAATTTGCTCATCATAATAATAAGCCTACACTACACTTTTGCCCAATTTCCTAGCTAGTTATCATGGTGTAACGAATTGGTTCTTTCATAATTAATAAATCGCAAATGAATTAAAGAGACCATAATATAATGATACTTTTAAAATCCAACTAAAAATGATTATGGGTTTGTAACACTTTTGACCAAGGCATTTTGGGGAATCGATCGGTAAATATATTAAGATTTTGACTGCTTCATAAAATAAAACTATTATGAGAGTACCTATTAAGCTAGCTAGCAAAATTACATATTGAAGGCATGTTATGCTAACATGAGTACACGACTATATTATGGCACAATGATAATGAAAGATTGAAAAGTTGTCGAACACTCGAATGGCATATTATCTCTATTTAGTAAGTACTGAGAAAGGGAGGTATTGATTCACTATTAAGATTTTGTTTCTTTTTCAATTCTTTTTCTTGTTGATTTTTTTTATTAAGATACAATATTATACTCCCTCTATTCTTTTTCTAGTTGTTACTGTAACTATGATTAGATTTAAAAAAATCAAATGTTATATATAAGTCTTTGATAATTAATTAATATTAACGAGTCAAAAGTAGGAGTAAGAAAATATAATAAAAAAAGCACTGAATTAAATTGTAGATGTTAAGTAATTTGAACAAACTTTTAGCTAAAATCACAATTAGATGAATAGAAAAATAGGTGTGCACGAGCAAGCAAGTTTAAATTAGCTTCATTATAAGAGAATTATTAAAATTATACCCAGATAATATGTGTAAGTTATCTTTATTAGTCCTTTTAAATGTATGATTTATATAAATGATATTCTGTTTTGATTGAAAATGTACAGTTTAATTTTATTTTCGTTGAAAATTTTAAATTTTCATATTTCTTTCTTAACTGCCAAATAGGGTAATATGGTACTAGAAAATGTTCACAAAAAAATAGTCAACAAAGTATGCAGATTCCTTCTTATGCAAGAGGTACAATTATTCTTTATGGAACTATTTGTAAGTAATATTATTTCATTTGACCGCTTAATTCATGTTTACTACAATTTGTTTAATCAGAATGTTTCCACTATGTAGGAATCAGAATAAAGTCTACTTATGTTTCTGTTTTAGTTTTAAAATATCAATAAATTATCATCGATAGTGTTTTATGCGCTGATTGAATGCAACTTTCCCGTATTCAAAGTGTCTAGCTAATATTGATGGAGGCATAATAGCCAAATAGGAGTAATATGGTACTCGAAAATAGCAGTAACAATAAAATAGATCATAACAGAAATGATCTCAATAAATAGGTAATCGTTATACAAAAAATTCTTATAAGTAGGGCGGATCTTCGCAGCGGGGGCAGGGGCCTTGACCCCCTAGGTCCGTGAATATTAGCACTTAATATAGTAAAGAAACAAGTTGATAGCTAGTTGAGTTGTTGTGTGTCTTATTTCCAATCTAGAGGGCGCAGGTTTGAGCTATGTACAAGCTTACTATTTCAACACTTCATTGTTCTTCTTAGAAATTTTCCTACCTAATTTTATTTTATATTAGTCCATCTTTATTTTAATTATGGTTTCTCTTACCCTATAAATGTGTATCGTGTGTATGTGGTCCTTAAATTATCACCTTCTTTAGATGTTATCAGAGAAAGAAAATGGAAGACTCATTTATGGCGGATCATTTGAGCATACAAATACATACTTACGGAGATCATTTGTGATTATTTTGAGAAAGCCTAAAAGTCAACACTTGTCTCAAGTTTTATTGTACTTGTAAAAATAGTGAAAAAATTGGGTGCATCAACACTTTTTTTTTCATTCAAACGATATGATTACATAAAAGATGCCACCGATACAAAAAAGATCGTTCAGAGAAGTTTACGACCCAAACGAGACACAGAAATAGTTCACGAAAAAAAGAGTTAATGAAGGGCTGAGAGCAGCCAAGATGGAGGATATGAAGGCCATTCCGCCTCCATAGTTCCTCTATGATCCCAATGTGCCATCAATTGTGCCGCATTGTTGATCGAACGCTTGACAAACTTGAACTTGATCATGAAGTCGGCCAAGTAAAGAATGTCACCAATGATGGGTTATTCCACCTCCGTTTGCACCGTTTGATCACCCCGTAGCATAAGGATAAGTTGTCTCGAGTCGCTCTCGAGCTCAACTCGTCTGCAACCCAGTGTCCACGCGTACTGCAGCCCCTCCCGAAGGACAATACGTTAATGCATGATGAGATGCAATCACTCTAAATTTTAAAAAAAATTGAAAAAAAGAAAAAAGTTTTCTAAAAAAAAATTTAAAAAAAAATTTTAAAAAAATTTAAAAAACAAAGTTAAAAAAATGAGGATTAATTGTCTATAAATATGAACGGACAAAATCACCTTACTAAAAACTTACAAAATGCACCCAAAATCTTTCAAAACGGCCTAGTGACCAAGTTTACCCAAAAAATGCAGTTGAGTAATGTACCATGGTCCATTTAAAATGAAGTGATCTACCTGAAATATTATATACTTTCAGTGATCTTTGTGTCATTAATCCTTTTCTATAACCAATCTATGTTTATTTTTGTTCCTACAATGAAATTCTGTTCATTTTTTAATTAACTATTTGGCTTAGGGTTTGCCGATTTGTAAATCGATTTTGATTTGGGTTTCAGATTGCTGTTTTTTCCATTGATAATTGATGATATATTTTTGGGTTTTTTAATTGATACTCAAGATGGGTTGAGAAACTAGCAAATGTTCTCAATCAAGTTCGTGCAACTTAGGTAATATTCATTATGATAAGTGTTGAAATATTGATGTTTTATGTTATTTGATAAAATTTGAGCTTAGCTTGAGTTATTTCGTATGAAAAAACGTTGGAGTTGACCTTTATTGTGGGTATTTTGTCTACAGGAAAATTAATTAACTGTTGAATAACAAATGTGGATTTTGGGTTCGCAATGGCTTATAGTCTACAAAAATGCAACAAAAATTACTGGTATGAATCTTGAATTTTATTTTCTTGGTGCATATTGTGTTATTAGCTTCAGTTTAAGTTTTGGATTGTTAATTTAGCTTGAGATTAATTATTTTGGGTTTGGCTAATATAAAGATTTTAGCTTTACTGTTAAATCAGTTAATAATGTTTCATTCTCAGTAAACTATAATATTCAGACGTGATATTATATAAACTCAACTGGATATGCCGTTGAATTATTGAATTTGTGCATTTGTAATTAATGGCAATATTTTTAGTTGCAGGTACAAGATGAGCTAAGTGCTGAAAAGATATAACTACTTATCATTTGGTGCATATACAAAGAGCTTATGGCTGTCATGAATTAATTGATTACCTGCTAGTTTTTGATGGCTCTAGTAATGTTTAACATTTATTTGAAAATAGTATATCTTTGTTATCAATACTTACTAATTTAGGCTGTAAATAGTTACTCTATATTTTGTATTACATCTATTGGAAAAAATGTATTATATTATATGTTTTATATCAATGAAATATTTATTTATGTATGTTTATTATTCAATCCATTTAAATGTGCAATTTATTGTATTATTAGGTGATTAAAGCTTATAAAATGACATAATTAATTTACTGTTGCGATAGAGTCAAAGGGTGTTGCATTAGCTAATCAATATACCGTTGCAATATGATCGTAATGTGTTGCATTAGTTATAACCCTAATGCAACGGTTTATATGGCTAATGCAATGGTTATTGAAAATTATCACAAGCCGTTGTAATAGGGTCAAAAGGCGTTGCATGAGGCCTAATGCAACGCAAGCGGATGCAATGGTAGCTAGCCGTTGCATTAGGTCTAATGCATCAGTTTTTTGGACCTAATGCAACGAATTTTGGCGTTGCATGAAGTCGAAAATTTTCTATACGTTGAGAGAAATATTACATTTTTGACTTCATGTAACGCCAAAATGTGATGAGTCGAATCTCTTAGGTTTCGTTGGGAAATACTTGAAGGCGAAAAGACAAGTATATGGCTCACCTTATTTATAGGGTTGGGATGGATTAGGTTGTTTGGCGTTTATGGGCTCGATGAGTATAGGGCTCATAGTCTATGAGGTTTTTGTCCTTGGCCCGGTTGTCCCTTGTATTTCGGTCTGATTCGTTTTAGACTTATAGGTATCTTATCTTTTTTATTGATTGTACATAATATCGCTTTTTATTAAGAAAGAAAAAAAGTACTACTAAATAAGTAACAATTTAATGCCTCTCCTGCCGTTACAGTTTATTATACACATAATATTTTAATAGCTCCCTCTCATAAATGTTACTTAAAATAAAAAGTTCACGATTTGGATGTTGATTATCCTCGAAAATCGCGATATCTACTACGAAGTACATCAATAATCCACACCATATAAGGTGGAAATATTTATGTTGTACTATGTTTTTTTATTTATTCTAATAACTAGTACGCTTATATCTTTATAGACAGTACCATATTTGTTTGTGAAGTTATTTTTCATTTTCATTTTCATTTCTCAGATCATCAGCAAAGGTAACAAGCTCCATCAAATATCATTGATTCAATGAGTTCTGATGATCTTTTGTTTTTGGTTTTTGCTATTTTTTCAGTTTTATCTGATTTTTATTGGCCATGATATTTGAAATTATCTTATCCTTATTGTATTTGTATTTGTAAGCCCTATATATTGAAAAGCCCAAAGTTTATCTCTACTATAGTCTATTTTCATTTTGTTCTTACTGATCTGAGATTTTTAGGTCAGTTTAATAAAATCTTGGTTAAGATAACTTGGTTGGGTCTTTTTCATATAAAGATTCAATCTTTGTTAATAGTTGTTCTTGTTTTGGGTTTAGATGTGGGTATTTTTAGTTTGAGCCAAAGCTTGGATATTTTATAGAGTAGCATTTGTGGGGTTAAAAGCTATTTTGGTTGAATCATTTTAATCAGTTCTCATTTCGGATTTAGGCTATGTGGGTACCTTTAGTTTGAGCCGAAGATTGGATTTTTGAAAACTTTTTTTATTGGAGTAATTGTAGAATATACAATAATTGTTGAAGTTAAGGTGATGGCTCGCTTGATTTTGCCGTGCAAAGCTTCGGTCTATTCAAAAACTGGCGTTTTCGGTTTGATGTCTTCGGCTCCTGTGATTACTCTACCCCCTCTCTTTTCCAGTTCTAGTATTCTTTTTCCATATCACTTGTAATAATTAATGTCGTTTTATTGGTATACTTGAAAAATTATATAGAAACTAAAAGGAGGAAGTGTTCGTTTGGATATAAGACTTGTATGCTGCATATTATTTGGTTTTCTACTGTTTTATTTAAATGATGCTTCATATGTTCAGCTTGAATGCAAGTCATGCAGCGAAAGTTTTCTATTTTTAATGTTGAATCTTGTTTGGTGTACATTGAGTCTGCTATTTAGTTGGAAATAATATATTTGTAACGATTGGCAGATTCAGGCAGCTTGTGGAAATAGTTCTGTTAGAATTTCATCGAAGAGTATCAGATCATATATCAAATACGCTGCCACTGAGGTAGATCCTGCAATGCCGTACTTTTCTGTTTTCATTTCCTAAACCTGTGGTTCTCTGATGATGTATAGTGCTATTGTCAGGCTTCACGCAGGAAAAACTCGCGGTTCCCATATATTTCATTTCCTGTGAGTTATTCTTCACAATCGTTATTATTCTTTTTTCAAACTGCGCATTTTATGAATGTTCCTTATAAATCTTATGGGCTTGCTGAACCTGTTAATTGAGCAAAGGCTGTAAACCGAAGATTGGTCTGCTCTGTGGCGACAGATTCCTCAGCGAAACAAATCGAAGATTCCATAATGGATACTCCAAGAGAAATTTTTCTGAAGGATTACAAGCCTCCAGAATACTTTTTTGATTCGGTATATTTGACTTAGATTATAAAGGAAATGGATTCGATAGTGATGAATGTGCCTGTACTTATGGTACTAATTTGCAGGTGGACTTGAAATTCTCTTTGGGCGAGGAAAAAACAATTGTTTACTCAAATATCGTGGTCTATCCTAGAGTTGAAGGTACTTCTGTGGCTTATTTGCTTTTGTAATTTCCTGTATCTTTTGTTTCAGCATCACTGTTTACAATGAAGCAGTTCTCCTAGATTATTTACATATATACTCTAGTAATAGTTTCTCTCAAATAGGGTGCTCTTCTCCATTAGTCCTGAATGGACAAGACCTAAAGTTGATTCAAATCAAAGTCAATGGGAAAGAGCTGCAGGTTTGTGCTACTTTGCATGTTGATACTATTAATGGCTGTAATTAGATTTTTGTGTAAATCAGCTAATTTCAATTCATATCTTTTTAGTATTCGCTCCTTGCTTCTGTCTTTAAGTTACAGTATACCCACAAATCTGATCCTTTTATCATACATTAATCCTCATACTGCTATGTTCAGAAGGAAGATTTTCAAGTGGACTCACGCCATCTCACTCTTACATCACCACCTATCGGTAAATTTATATTGGAAATTATCACGGAAATATATCCACACAAGAATACATCTTTAGAGGTACATTCAGTTTTGTCATTGAGTTGCTCTCACCTGCCCCCCTCAACCGTGCACACTTCTTACATGCTTTGCTTCTAGGGGCTATACAAGTCATCTGGAAACTTCTGTACCCAATGTGAAGCGGAGGGGTTCCGGAAAATAACATTTTATCAGGTAATCACATGAACTTGTTACTCTAGTATAACTTTTCTGTTCTCAACTTACAATTAGATTTTCGCATCCCAGGATCGTCCTGATGTTATGGCAAGGTACACTTGTCGCATTGAAGCTGACAAATCTCTCTATCCTGTGTTGTTGTCAAATGGAAATCTTATAGAACAAGGAGACCTGGAGGTTTTACTCAAATTCTTATCTATCAATTTCTACTCTGTGCAGAGCCTTTATCAGTACTAATTTTGTTTTATTTAACTTATTACAGGGCGGCAAACACTATGCTCTCTGGGAGGACCCACACAAGAAACCTTGTTATCTTTTTGCACTAGTTGCTGGACAGTTGGAAAGCAGAGATGATACCTTCACAACTCGTTCAGGGAGAAAAGTGTCTCTTAGAATATTCACCCCGGCACAGGATCTTCCAAAGACTGTACATGCAATGTATTCTCTGAAAGCCGCTATGAAATGGGATGAAGAGGTAAGGTTTTAATGTCGTGTAACAATTTCATGTACATTTTCTGTTTTTTTATATTGTTAAGACTTCTAACATCTGCTATTTTTGACTCTCAGATTTTTGGTCTCGAGTATGATCTGGATCTATTCAACATTGTTGCAGTTCCAGATTTCAATATGTGGGTTTATATGTTATTACATTCTAATAAATGATATTCAGTTGTATCTTTTAATTCTTTAGTTACTGAAGCCTCACCACCTTTTGTTGCCAGGGGAGCCATGGAAAACAAGAGCTTAAATGTAAACTTCCTCTCACGACATGAATATACATTAAATACAGTTTTATTACATCTTGCTGAATTAGGTTCTCTCACACATGCGTGAATAACTAGTGCTTTTAAATATCAACGCATGAGGTTTCCTTTTACACACTTAAATGACTAGTGATTGGTATAGAGATACTTAGAAACATCGATGTAATAGATAATTATTTAAATCAGAATTGATTCCTAGTCTATGTTTGCTGCAAACAGATTTTCAATTCCAAGCTTGTCTTAGCGTCTCCTGAAACTGCAACCGACTCAGATTATGCTGCAATCTTGGGTGTTATTGGGCACGAGGTATTCACCTACGTCAATTATCAGAAACATTTATTTGGTATCTTTCGATGAATAAGGACGCTTTTCTGATGGATTTTTTTCATGATTCTTTCAGTATTTCCACAACTGGACCGGGAACAGGTTAGCTGAAGCTGCTTATTTTTCATGAAAATTCACTTTTATTCTGCCTCTTATTTACTTTTCAAGTGCATGAATTACAAATTATTTATTTTATGTTTCTTTTTTTTTATGATGTATTGTTATTATTTGTTCTGTTAGACACTGCTTTGTATGTCCATGTGTTGAAGCTAAAGATTATTCAGTGGTCCTAGTAATGTTTACCTATTGATTGTGTGTGTTTGGTGATTGAGGGGGTGGTCGGGAAAAGGGGGGGCAGGGTTTCTGAACCAACTCTCTTATTTCGCTAAGATATAAATTTTCAATAATCTTTAAGTGAGTGACTGACAAGCAATTTGCAGAGTGACATGCCGTGATTGGTTCCAGCTCAGTCTAAAGGAGGGTCTGACAGTCTTCCGTGATCAGGTGAAATAGAGAAGAACGCATATAATGCATCTTTAAATATGTATGTGTGGAAGCCTTACTTTCTAATGCTGTTCGATACTGGTAGGAATTTTCATCTGACATGGGAAGCCGTGCGGTGAAGCGCATTGGTGATGTGTCAAAGCTCAGGATTTATCAATTCCCACAGGTATTGAGCAGATCGCTTTTTCATTTTTTTGGGCCAAGAATATGTATTTAAACTTATTATTATGATTTTTCTTCATCTTCAAGGATGCTGGTCCCATGGCTCATCCTGTGCGTCCTCACTCCTACATCAAGGTCTGAAATCAATTATTGTTTCCAAAGGCTCTACCCAATCATTTTGATTATCTTTGATGCAAGTATATGTACGGTTTTCTAACAATTTCACTATACAAATTGCAGATGGATAACTTTTACACAGGCAAGTTTGTACGCCAGACTTCTATACAGGGATGCTGATGTTTTGTTTTGAAACTATTATCTGCTTCTTACTTTCTTATGTGGTTGTTTTGTTTTTTGCCTCAAAATTTAACTCTGTCATGGCGGATGGTGTGGCATCTATTTGCAGTGACGGTAGGAATTATTCCAATCTATATAACTTTGTTTTGTTCATTATTAATGGCAATTCTAAAGGAGAAACTAATTGATCTTTTATTGTCATCTTTGCTTGGTTTCTTTTCAGGTTTATGAAAAGGTACGAACTGTCTGTCTGTCTGTCTCTCTTTTATTCTGAGGAGAATATAAAACAATAATTGAAATAATTTTTAAACTATTGACCAGGGAGCTGAAGTTGTCAGAATGTATAAAACTCTTCTGGGAAGTGAAGGATTTAGAAAAGTAAGGATGATTGATTGATTGATTGAATTCGATATACTGAATCTATGATATCTTCTACCACTCTAATTTGTTTTTTCCTACTCTTTTCCAGGGAATGGACCTGTATTTCAACAGGCATGATGCGCAAGCTGTCTCATGCGAAGACTTCTTTGCTGCCATGAGAGATGCTAATGGTGCCGATTTTGCTAACTTCCTATTATGGTATGTGTTGACTACCTTTTCCGAGTTCGGATTGTCTTTCATACTGGATAAACCTTTTTCTTAAGTCAGTATTGTCTTTTATACTGAATAATTTCCCGTGTTAAATAATATTGTAGGTATTCACAAGCTGGAACTCCTCGCGTGAAAGTTGTGTCTTCGTACAATGCCGAAGCTCGCACATTTTCTCTTAAATTCAGGTACTTACATATCTTTCTTTCTGACTGTATTCATTGGTTGTTATGTTTGGAATCACTTTATCCTCAGTTAAACTCTCTTGCAGTCAAGAAGTTCCTCCTACCCCAGGACAGCCAGAGAAAGAACCTATGTTCATACCTGTAGCTATAGGTTTGTTGGACTCCACTGGGCAAGACATGCCTCTTTCCTCCTTCCATCATGATGGAAAGCTGGAGTCAGTTGCTAAAGACAATGAGCATGTCCACACTACAGTACTAAGGGTAACAAAGGTCAGTCTGCATCGTGCTATAATTTTGTGGCCTTTGTAGTAGTTTTAACTCATTACACTACCTTGGCTTCTTATCTATTGTGAAGTAGTAGATAGTGTTTGCAATTTTATCGGATGTCCCCGAAGGGACAGTAGATAGTGTTTGCAATTTACTTTTGGGTCATTCCATAAGAGTCTCCTTGTTATAACAGGGGGTAAGGCTGCGTAATATTGCCCCCACCCCTTGCTTAGGCAGGAGCCTCTTCGGAGCCATACACATACATGTTAATGTGGCCTTTGTAGTGGATCGTTGTTACTTGTAAAATGATGTTGCTTATTTGCTGAATGAGGACATAACGAACTTGAATTTGGTGACTATTATGGGTTCACTGTTTGACCTCATCACTGAATGTATGGAATGAATGATGGGTGAGTGGGAAAACCTTTTCCTGGTCTCTATTTGGACTTTGGACTGAACACAAATAGAAACTAAAACAGAAGGTTCTTCTGTTGATTTGGAGGAGCTTCATGAGACCATGTAAAATAAGTAAAGATCTAATGGTTGCTCTAATGTTCAAGTTGTTTGTTTATGTATATTTGCTTGAACACTGGCATCATTTCTATAAAGAAGAACCAAAGTATTGAGTTTTCTTAGTAGGTAATCCACTGGCTTTCTTTTTCTGTAATGTCAAATTTATTTCTTAACGAGATATTCCTTTTACAATTAGTGGGTCATCCACTGGCTTTCTTATGTGTTATGTCAATATTCTGAGTTGTTTTTCTAATAGAGATGGCAAAGATCAGTAAACATAAATGTACAGTACTTTTTGTCCTGTTCTTTTTTATTTAAAATCTGTCTTTTTGTTGATGATCAGAAAGAGGAGGAGTTCGTGTTCAATGATGTATCTGAAAGACCAGTACCTTCTATCCTGAGAGGTTTCAGTGCTCCTATTCGACTCAACTCTGATCTGACAGATAGCGATCTTTATTTCCTTCTTGCTCATGATTCTGATGAGTTTAATCGGTATGTGGTTCTTCACAGACCTGACTTATGAATTGTTGGTCAGTTGGTCAATAATTGATAGGCCATACTTCTTTCTTCATGCTTCAGATGGGAGTCAGGCCAGGTATTGGCTAGAAAGTTGATGCTAAGTCTTGTTGCTGAGTTTCAGCAAAACAAACCTTTAGTTCTTAACCCCCAATTTATCCAAGGAATCAAAAGCACGCTATGTGATGCGAGTTTGGACAAGGTATGTGGATGTTAAAAGTTTGTTTCTGTAACCCAACAGGTAATATTTCAGATACGCCTCATCTCGTGGAGACTCCTTGTATACTGTAGGAATTTATAGCTAAGGCAATAACTCTGCCCGGCGAAGGAGAAATCATGGACTTACTGGAAGTTGCTGATCCTGATGCTGTTCATGCTGTAAGATCATTCATTAGGAAGCAGCTTGCTTCTGAGTTGAAGGATGAGTTCATAAGAACGGTATATAGCACCACACTCAGACTCACTCTTATATGTGCTTCTCGATGAATTAAAACTGAACTCTTGTGCGTCTCTTTACAGGTAAAAGAGAACAGAAGCTCTGGACCATATGTGTTTGACCATTCCAACATGGCTCGGCGTGCCCTGAAGAACACTGCCCTTGGTTTGTTTTATTGTTATACCTATGTGTTATGCAATCATTCTGAATTTACTTTTCTTGTATGAAGAATACTATTTTCGACTTGCAGTATATCTAGGGTCACTTGGAGATCCAGAAATCACAGATTTTGCTTTGAGAGAATACAAGACTGCCACAAATATGACGGAACAAATTGCAGCTCTGATGGCCATTGAGCAGACGCCTGGCGAAGCCCGTGATGAAGTTTTATCTGATTTCTATAATAAGTGGCAACATGATTACTTGGTATCTCTCATACCTTGCTTCCCCAAATCATTTGGTTGTGGGGGTTGATCTTTTTACTTAAGGATTTCATGGAAAACACATAATCAACTTCATTACCCATCTAAAATTTCCTGCATCATCGCCCATCTTTGGGTCACTACTTGTTTTTTTGTTTTTGGATCAGCACTTATTTCTTCGAAAGACTTGGCAAATTGTGATGTGCCCAGATGGATTACAGGGAAGGCTGTGGTTGACTACATGCTATTTGTTATGCAGGTCATAAATAAGTGGCTTGCTATTCAAGCCATCTCGGACACTCCTGGGAATGTTGAGAATGTGAGGAAACTGCTAAACCATCCAGCTTTTGACATGTGTAATCCAAATAAGGTTTGTACATTTTTTACTAGATTTATGCTTAATCTTCGCAAGTTCAAGTTGTGATGCCTATAAAACATAATTCACCAGGTATATTCACTTATCGGAGGATTCTGTGGGTCTCCGGTGAATTTCCATGCTAAAGATGGGTCAGGCTACAAATTTTTGGGAGAAATGGTGGTGCAGCTGGATAAATTGAACCCTCAGGTCCACTACATTATGAGATTGCCTTCAGTCATTATACATGTTATTACAATGATTATTTGTTTCCGTCTTTTATCCTGCTTGCACTTACATCGCTGGTATATATACGTATCACAGGTAGCATCACGCATGGTTTCTGGCCTATCAAGGTGGAAGCGTTATGATGAAACTCGTCAAGCTCTTGCCAAGGTAAGCAAATTCGCCTATATAGTTCCCCCACTGTGGTTACATCTGTTAGTTATACCTAGGCGAAATCACTAAGATTGGTTTATATTTACTTAACAGGCGCAGTTGGAGATGATATTATCTGCTAATGGACTTTCGGAGAATGTATTTGAAATTGCTTCGAAGAGCTTAGCTGCCTGAAAGTTCACCTTTTGTTAGTCCTTTAGTTCAGTTTTATGAACATTTATCAGAACAATGGGATTCTACAAATGTGTCACCTTATGACATTTTGGAAGTGCTGTGCTTCCATGATGTGTTGAAATAAATACCATAATTTGGATTTTCTTCTCAGTAATATTGGTTACCAGTTTCTTGTTTTTTCTCAGATGATCAAAATTCGTCTCAGACAAACAATTAATCCTGAATGGAAACATACCAAAATGAAGTAAACAGTATGCAAGAGCAAAAAAAACCATAGCTTATTTTATTTTCTCTACTTTTTTTAATGAAATTATCAGCTAACCAATAATGTAGTGACAACTAATTAATTGATATTTTACATTTTTATTGTATTTATATTTTGAATCTGTGTAAATATGTCTAGAGTGTCGTACAGAAAAAAAGGGAAGGAGTACCCCTTTTCTATGTGAAATGACAAAATACTCCAAGCCCCTTACCTTTCAATCTAGGTTTCACATATCTCATTATTTCATGTTTTATTCTCTCTCTACATTTTAATAATTTCTATCCAAACATTTTCCTCTTTTAATCTAAATTTTTTTACCAAAAATCTCAAAAGCTTCACATAGTTTCTTGTAATTTTCCAAAGTTTTCACAATAGAAATTGTAAATCTACGTGTTTACTCCTATTTTTTCCCGTTTTCTCAAAAGATTCAAACTTTTGAATATAAATACGCGGATGTAAGTTTAAACCATGAATTTATTTTGTATGTGTATTGTATATATATGTAATTTGGAGACTTAGAGGTTATTTTTTCAAGAGAAGTTAGAATCTTGGTTTGTTATTTGAGTTTTTCAACAAAAGATTTAAACCTTTTAAACTTAAACACAAGGGTTGGAGTTTTAACCACGAATCTATACTCAATTTGTATGTATGTAATTTGATGATTTGGGGTTGTTTAACAAGAAAAGTTTGAACCTTGGTGTACTTTGTAGTACAATAATGATATAAAAGATGGTTATGATTGCATATATAATACAATATATGTCGATATAATCAATAAAACATTGTGTAATGGAGTATAATTCATTATAAACTTATTTAATGTCTATTTTGTCATGGATTTCAACATATAATTTCGTACAGCATTGTGTACTGAAGTATAAGTTATAATGCATTATAATATGCTATAATTATAATTGATTAAAAATGATATAATGTCTATTTATTTTGAGGGTATAATAGTTATTTTAGCAGAAAAACTTATTTAAAGCTATCAGTTTTTCATTAAAGTATAATAGTCATTTCATGTATAAAAAATAGTGATCTCACAATAAAAATTATTTAGTGGATCTCAAATTTTGAGGTTACTACTTTTTTGTCAATTGACATTAATATTTAATATGTTATCCTAAATAAAATATATTTCTTATCTTCTTACAGAAAAAAAAAATTATTATTCATTTTTAATTTGATATGCGCTTGCTTATTATAATATCCTTTATAATTATCATAACTTATTAATTTAATCACATGTTTACATAAGCTTATTTGAATCAATCATTTCCCTTAAAATTTATGAATAATAAAAAACAATATTAGAAATAGAGATGAATTAATTAATTATTGTATAGAGTACAATAATTGGAATTCCCAATAACCCTTCAATTAAGGCAATTTTAATGTGAATTGTATATCGTTGTCAACTGAAAAGCAGGAAAGTTGTATAGAGACTAGAGATGAAGCAGCCGTGCAAGTTAGGATAGTGGGTCCCGTTTTTAGGACCCAAACTGGGGATTACTCACACGTGCGCACATCCACACTACCAATAACTTTTGTCTAACTAAACCACTTTTATCATTATTAAGTGACTTATTCAATGGGACTGAGATTAGTATTGGCTAAATTACCCTCGAATGGACTTATTTTAAATTCAACCGGAGTGTACATCAATATTGACAATAACTCAATAATCTGGTAATGTCTGACCTAAATTTTTAATTAGAAAGTCTTCGATTTAATTTTTGTTAGAGATAATTTATTAATTTATATATTAATTATTTATAATACTATAGTATTTATATTCTCATCCCTTACAAAATTTAATTTCATATTATTTAAGAACATAATTTACTAGGTAACAATTGAAAAAGCAAACCTATCAAATGAGATGACAATGTGAAACCTCTCATAATAACACCAAATCCCACAATGCCAAAACTTAATACATGATGAACCAATTTGGTGACAATCCATAATAACATTACTACTATTATTGGTGAACTATCATTTCCATATTCAATAGAAATCACATTTCAAGCAACAAGTGTTCAACAACCATGAAACCAAACCCTACCATCATTAAATGAACCCATCAAAGGTTATTTTAGTAATATAATAACTCAATTTTGTCACTCTATCATAAAAACTGAATTTTTATCTTTTTATTATACTTTTTGAATATTTTATTTTATTCAATTATCGATCAAGAGATGTTACATTTTCAATTAATATTCATTTAACATTTTTTATGTACTTTCTTATTACTTTATATTTTTATTTCCTCGATTTTTTATATGATGTTTTAGTCTTATTTTGTTGCTCTTTTTTATATGTCAATTGATATTATTTTTAATTGACGTGAAAAAATTAAAATGACATTTAAAAAAAACGAAGGGAGTAATATATATATGGAAGTACCTATGCAATAGTATCCTATAATAGATGGCTAATAATCACATCATAGAAGAAGAAGAAGAAAGATCACAAGAAAAGTCTTTGCCGTGTTTCATCTCAACAGCTTTATTTACACCTTAATAAATATACATATCAACATATATATATTAGACATATAATATATGCGCACATTCATACATATTTATATATATTCATATTTAAATTCACTTAGCAAAAAAGATTCAGTGTTATACATCTTTTCCAGTTTCTTGCTAGATAATCTTACTGTATTATATGGAGTGACTAAAACAGGAGAAAAAGATCGAATCTTTTTGGTATATAAGTAAGTTTTGAATAAATAAGTGATGAAATTTAGGTGAATATTTGTGGGGATTGAATTCATTATTCGTAGAAGGAAAGATTCAATATTTGAAGGAAATAAGTGAGATTTTGAACAAGAAAGTGAGGAAATTCAGGTGATTATTTTGTGGGGTTTGAGTAAATAAAAGAAAAAAGTCAATCTTTGAGGGAAATAAGTGAGATTTGGTTTAGAAAGTGATGAAATTTAGGTGAATATTTTGTGGGGTTGGGGTAAATTTATTTGAGTGGAAGTTTTTTACTGTTTCATTTGTTATCTGTAGTTTCAGAATATAATACAAGAAAAGCTTAGTGAGAGATTTGAGTGACTTATGAATTTTAGGTGAATACTTTTTGTGGGGATTGAATTGATTGTTGATATAAAGGAGATGATGATGAGAGGAGGAGATATGGGGAGTGTAAGCAATAATGATGCTACTTTAGAGACCATTAACGCTGCTGCCACTGCAATCGCCGCGGCCGAGAGTCAAGTGCCTCAAGCTGGATCACAGGTTGCTTCAGTTCTATTAATCTGATATGATATTTTGATTGGTATTCTTCTGTGATTAGAATTAATAATTTTGTCTCATGTTTTGAGGATGTAGATTTCATTTCTGGATTTGATTTGAATCTGAATTAGTTTGATGTGTTTTGTGCTAGAGCAAATTCTCCTTTATACACACATACATCACTTGAGATTCCAGATCTGATTTTAATTATTTTCATATAATTTTATTTTAGATAAAATGGTGATTTTGATTTATTTATACTTGAATTGTTAATACAATTTATGATTCATGTAGAAGAACTAAGGATGTATACTTTGAACATGAATACATAGTAACAATATTTGTAAGATATTTGAACTTTTCGATATTGGATTGAGATTTGGTATATGATGAATTAGGCGCATTTCCATTGTAGTGTTTTCGGATGAGCTTTAGATATGTTTCACTCACATCAACAGATCAACTTCGTGTTTAGATGTGTGTGGAACTATTTTTTTTTTTGTTAAAAGGCGCTGCTTGTGCCACATAACATGAGTAAGTTATGCAGTTAGCCCAATGCTCTGAGATATGATTCAGTGTAGATGTAAGAGCTCTGCACGTTTTGTCATAGACTAATTCTGCATTTTTCTTTATCCCGGTAGTTTCTAGGATCTTTACTTCATAATACCAAATACATCATTATTCCAGACCTTTATCCCTCTATGGCTGCATTCCTGAGATGGGTTTATTTTGACTACCTTTCTTATCTAAAGTTCTGAACTAATGATTGTCGATAACTGGTCATGAAATCTGGTCCTTACTACAGTCAACGTGCTGTCTTCCTTTACCCTCTTCAGCTGTATTATATATATTCCCAAGTTTTACCGAATATCTATACCTGCAACCAAAACACTATGCAGCAAACAGTCGGAGAGTGTTCAGGTGTTTTCTCAGTGAACTTCACTGAGTAAAATATGAAATTGGCACAATAATGTATTAGGTACTGTGAAGTAAAGATCTCGCCTTGATTAATATTTCCATCGTAATTTTACTGCCAAATATTAGTGCCACTCATCATCATTAATGTTACTATGCTTTTGAGGTTGCTTGTTGTTAATATTTTTCATGTTGTTTTTGCTTTTGAAAGGTATTTGGTCAATTTGAATTATGTTTTATCTTTTGTCTTACTTTTTATGATTTAGCTCTCTGGTTCAAGGTAAATATAAATGCTAACCCCTGTTTCAATTTCATGATCTCTATTAGACCGCCTGTTTTTCTGTATTAAAAAAGATTTTTGTTGCATTAAATTATATGCTGACAATGCTATTTAACCCTGTAAGATGAAGAAACGGAGATGGAGAACCTTCTGGAGTCTTTATTCGTGTTTTGGAACTGGAAAAGGCCCGAAGAGAATTGGTCATGCTGCAGTTATTCCAGAGACCATCCCCTCCCGAGCAAACATGGCTTCTACCGACTATCCAACTCAAACGACCTCTACTACCCTTCCTTTCATTGCTCCTCCCTCTTCCCCTGCTTCTTTCCTTCCATCTGAACCTCCCTCTTCAATCCACTCACCTACTGGCTTGGTATCTCTATCTTCAATGGCCGCATATATGTACTCTCCTAGAGGGCCAGCCTCTATGTTTGCTATTGGTCCTTTTACATATGAAACACAGCTAGTCACTCCACCTGCATTCTCAACATACACTACACAGCCGTCAACTGCTCCCTATACTCCTCCACCTGAGTCTGTCCACTTGACCACTCCTTCCTCACCTGAGGTGCCGTTTGCTCGGCTGCTTGATCCCATCAATCAAAGTCATGAAGTCGGTCCGGGATTTCCTATGTCACAGCACGAGTTCCAATCTTACCTACTTCATCCTGGAAGCCCGGTAAGCAATTTGATCTCACCTTGTTCAGGCATATCTGGTTCAGGCACTTTATCTCCCTTTCCAGACCGTGAGTATGGCCAAGCGAACCCGCACATTCTTGAATTCCGAACTGTTGATCATTCCAAGCTTTTGAATCTAGAGAAGTTGTCTCATGGATGGGAATCTCAGCAAGAATCTGGTTCTCTGACCCCTGATCCTATGGCTTCCAGATCTCCTGCCGAGCATGTTGCAGATCATCAAACTTATGACCTCGTGCCACGTACTACTAAATATAATGGATGGAGAAATAATGAAACTGCTCTTGGCCATAGAGTTTCTTTTGAAATTACACCAGAAGTTGTGAGATGTGTGGAAAAGAAACCAGACTCAATTAACAAGGCTGCTTCGCCATATTCTGTGCATACAGAGCAAAATATTGTAAGAGATGGAAGAAGTCATCTTTCAAATAGTCATGGACTCTCCACTAGTGAAAAATTCAACGATCCATTTGGATCGGCCTCTTCAGATGGGGATGGTGGTCGTTGCCATAAAAAGCAGTGTTCCGTTAACCTTAGTTACGCCAAAGATTTCAACTTCGACAACTTGGATGGAGGAAACTCAGATACTTCTTGTACTAGCTCGAACTGGTGGGCTAACGAGAAGGTTCTCGGGCAGGAGGTTGGGACATCTAAGAGCTGGTCATTTTCTCCTGTGATACAACCTGGTGTCACCAAACTCTCGTTGCAGTAATACATATACATCCGAGCTCTTCTATGGCGATCGCCGATCAGCACTGTATGTCTTAATCAAGCTAGGAGTTACACACAGATATAGGGTGAGATAACTTAAGAATATTGTCGGGTTCTTAAAGGTACACATAGCTAACTCATACAACACTTTCTTGTTTTCGCAGAAGACAGATCCAATAGGAATTCGGATTACTGTGTTATCTTCATTACATAGGCTAGATGTTAACTGAAAGTATGAAGTTGAAGATATTCTAGTTTGACCCCCTAATTGTAGCATAAATAATATTCTTACATGAAGAATAGTTGCAGCATATAGATGAAATGATGTTTAAGAATTTCAGTTGTTTAATTGATTCAGGATGTACTTTTGTTTTATTGTCTTGTATGTTTTCTTCCTTTAGTGTTCTCTGTTTACAAGCAAAATGTGGAACCTTCTAAATCGTCTTGGGATAAACATAGCTACTCCCTATTTAAAATAAAATATAATTTCACATACGTTTAATATATGTTTCGAAATATATGATCGTATATCCAAAAAGTACTTTATTGAATATCAAAAAAGATTACTATTTTAACCTACATAATATAGATAGTTATTCTAAAAAGCAAAAGATAATTATTAGGGCCAAAATAAAACTGAGTTGAAAAGTACATTATATTATTAAGTAAATTTTTTTAAAATAATCATTTATTTTGAGACGAAAATAATATTAAATAAATTGTTTAAAAAATAAAACAAATAAATTGTACGTGAACCAATTAAGCCACGAGTATGAGAAGGTTAAATGGCTGCTTTTTGCACATGTACCAATTAAACAAACAAATCATTTATAATGGTTGCTTTTTGCAACACACAATAATTTAATCATGACAGGAAAGAAAGACTCTTTAATTAAAAATAAAATGATCTATTTTTACGTCAGTATTTTTGTTTGAAAATATTTATCATTTCAGCAAAGGAAATTGTATTTTTATATTCTCAATGAACTCTTAATTATTTTTTCTCATCAAATTATAACCAACTAATAATATTATTTCAAATAATTGTCCTTTTACATTTTTAATGTAGTTTGACTATTTTATTTTTTCTTAATCTATATACAAATAGTTAAAAAATGACAAGTAAAAATGTTCGGATACTGTATATTAAAATGAATATAACAAGATGTCACATGACAATATTATTTATTGTTGACTAATAAAAATTTATGATCTTTTTAAACTTCGATCTGAAAAGTTGAAATGAACGTGAAGGGAGTATTCTAATTTGTGTGCGTGTAATATCATTTTAACTAAATGATCATTAATTATAACAAATCACATTAACTTAAGAAAATGAGCTGGATAGAATAAAATAGTGAAACAAATCATAATGCATGATAGTTGTACAGCTCACCAACACTTCATCAATCAAAGCAACAATCCTATATACACATAATATTAGTTGTAGTTAGTTTTCAAGGGTTTAATTTAAACTTTAAAGACTTTGTCAAATTATCATATCATGTCAAATTAATCAATTTTTTAAGCCACACAAACAGCTTGACTTTCAACTAATTTCCAACTGTTTGGTCATTTTCACCTACTTCCACTATTATAGAGTATCTCCAGATTGGCATAAATTAATTTGTTGTTGTTTTCTGTTTTCTCTTATCTGGAAAATATCAGAATTTTATTCATGCAGTAACAAACTATCAAAAGATTGAATCTTTTTCACATTTTGGAATCTGGGGTTTTTATATTTTGGTCTTATATTCAAGAATTTCATTGTCTTTGTAGTCTTGTTTAGTTTTTGTTCAAATTGGTTGTTAGAAAAACCCTGCTTTTTTGGCTTAATTGCTTAAAGATGCCACCTTTTTTAGGACAAAAGCCTGGTTCAGATGAGTTATGTAAGAGAAGCAGGCAAGAAACATTGTCTAACGTTGTCACAATTGATGTAGGTGGGCAGCTTTTTCAGACAACCAAACAAACTCTTGCTTCAGCAGGTTCAAAATCACTGCTTTCAAGAATTTGTGATTTTGAAGAAACCATCCCTTTCATTGATAGAGACCCTGAGCTTTTCTCTATCATGCTTTTTCTTCTTAGAACTGGTAATGTTTCCTCAAAAGTCAACAAATTTGATATTCAAGATGTAATATTTGAGGCAAACTATTACGGCATCGAGCATCTTCTGATAAATTCCAAATCAAGCCCGTCTCAATTTGAGGCTTTTAACCTTGAAAAATCAGTAATTATGCCATTAAGTGGGAGAGATTCACCATCTTCGATTTCGACGACGAATTTTGGGACAGTTCATGTTGCTCATGGTAGCAAAATCACCACTTTTGATTGGTCATTGCAGAGAAAGAAAACAATCTTGACACACTTCACAGCTATTGATTCATTATTGGCATTGAATCCGAAAATGGTGGCTGCTGGTGCCACAGACTATGCCGGGTTGCAGGTTATTGATCTTGAAAAGGGTTATGTGAAGGAGACTTTGAATTGGGAGAATGTGACTAAGTCTGGTTCAACTGTTCAGGGTTTAGGTGCATCACATGAATATTTGTTTACTAGTTTTGAGTCGTTTAGGCGAAATTCGAATTGCATTATGGTTTATGATATTCGTGATGATTTTAGGCCTGTTACTATGGTTGGTCATTACGAAATATTTGGTGCTGATTTGGACTCAGCTATTCCTGCTACAAAATTGAGCTGGATTGATTCTCATAATTTGTTGATGGCCTCAGGTTCTCATAGTGGACCATCTGGTGTTACAGGGTGTATCAAGTTTTGGGACATAAGATCAGGCGATTTAGTTTGGGAGGTGAAGGAAAAAGTTGATTGTTTCGCAGATGTTACTATTTTGTTTGATCTCTCTGCCATCTTCAAGGTTGGTGTAAACTCTGGTGAGGTGTTCTATACCGACTTAAGAAGCCTTGGCTCAGAAGTGCATTGGATTTGTCTTGGTGACGAACGGAAGGTACAAAACGGGAAAAAAGAAGGGTTGGGAGCGAAGATTGAAAGCCATGGAAATCAAATATTTTGTAGCAAAGCAGGGAATATAGAGTTGTGGTCTGAAGTTATGCTTGGTCGTTCCAGGAAGAGTAGATATGGCGATGAAGGTCGCATTTTTCGCAAGAATTTGATGGGAAGATCAAAGGATATGGATGGAGCTAGAATAACTCACATGGACTTTGGAGGTAACAAAATGTTTGTTACCAGAAAGGATCAAGAATTTGTTGAAGTGTGGCAGAGTTCTTCAAGGGGATTGTAAACTGATCCATTGTTTTGGAAACTGGTCAACACAAAGGTGGGAAGTTACGGTTCATTAAACTTTTTGTTATTAATGGTTCTCGAGAGAAAGCTCCTTTAGCTATGTAGTGAGAATTATGTACATTTTCATTGTTTATTGGTTTATTTATCTATTCTTTTGTAAAATGCAGTGATGTTTGAGATATTAAGTGCTAGTCTGCTAGAGATTGATTTAATGAATTCCATTGTGGATTCTTTAAGTTATGTCTAATGGATCATTAGTTAATCAGCTTGAAGGACTAGAAAAATATATTAGAATGTCACAATCGTCGCCAATTGTCATTTATTTGTCTTACTAGCATAATAAGACGGGAGGAAATACATATCAGTCTGAGGTCTATTTGATACATAGTTATCAAATAACGATTACAGGTCTTTGGGACTTAACATTTAAATTGTCAATTGCTAAACTTGAAAATTGTATCATCCGAGACATTAGCATCTCTTCTATTATGTTATCCAGTGAATACTAAATTTAGAAGTCAAGTATTTTCACTAATCAAACAAGTCTGTTGAACTTCAATGAAATGCAACTTAAGAAAAATAATTATTCATTCATCATTTGACATGGGTAGAACGAAGCTTTCAAATACACTGATAATTTACACACATCATTAAACATAAATAGATATCAGAAAAGTAGAAAAATTCACTCGGGGAATTTAAGACATTGGTTCTAAGACGATCTCTTGAATGGCATGGCTCTGATGACGATGGTGTGGTACAATGCAGCAAGAGCAGCTCCAATGAAGGGACCAACCCAGAAGATCCACTGCAAATGACGATGGACACATTATAACTTTGAAGTGTTTTAGAACTAATAATATGGTATACTTGTGATTAAAATGGTAATAAAATAATTATATTGTTTGGATTGAAAGTCTTACATGGTCATCCCAAGCGTGATCCTTGTTGTAGATGATTGCAGCTCCAAGACTCCTAGCGGGGTTGATGCCAGTTCCAGTGATTGGGATGGTAGCCAAGTGGACCAAGAACACAGCAAATCCAATTGGCAGAGGAGCCAAAATCTGCAAACAAATTCATTGATAACTTGTAAGTACGAGTAACTTTGTATAAAGAAACAGCTCCCTAATAGGGCTATGTACTCGACCATATCAAACAACATTTATATGTCACAGGCAGCAATGAGGACTAGAGACATGGGAGGTTAGACGACTGAGGGGGCGGCTAGCAGTCATCTTTAATCTTTCAATATACTTTTAGACACCCCACTACATTAAGATAATACAGCTCTAATGGGGTACAAGGAAATGACACATTACAATAACTTTGGAGGTACTTGTCTGAAATCATGCAAACAAGATAAGATGCACAATCTTAACAGCACATGAAAGCATACCAAACACATGTAGAAGCTAATAATGATAATGAAACTGAAGTGAACATATTAAACCAAAATGATAGTATATTTTTAGACAAACACAATATCTTGTTCTAATTCTTTCCCACACAATTGAGACATAACTTCATTTCGAAGCGAAACTATAATAATTTGCAGCTAAATCACTTTTTATGTTAGAAATAAGCTTCCGTATTTCGATGAGTTGTTTAAGACAATTCTGCCTTTCAGAAACAGTCTCCTTGTTATCCCACTAAGGCATGAGCGTGTTTAAAGAATTGGGGCATGTTGTTTAAGACAATAATGACAAGACAAAAGAGAAGTTAGGCAAGGACAACATACCGGAACATGTGAATCTCTGGCACTCCTCTTGGCATCAGTGGCAGAGAAGACGGTGTAGACAAGGACAAAAGTGCCAACGATCTCGGCACCAAGACCATCACCCTTGGTGTAACCATGGTTAACAACATTGGCTCCTCCACCATTGCTTTGGTAAGGCACCTCCATGAATCCCTTCACAATTCCAGCACCACAAATGGCACCAAGACACTGCATCACTATGTAGAAGATGGCTCTTGTCAAGGACAGTTTCCTAGCCAAGAACAATCCAAAGGTCACAGCTGGATTGATGTGTCCTCCTGTTTCACCAAACCAACAAAACATAACATCAGAATTTACAGTTTTCATCTGGAGGCTTCAATCTACACCGACATACCCCAATGCTTTTGACGAGACTCCCACCTAAGCTGGGTAGGGTGTAGGGAGCAGGGGGAAGGGGTCGGATAGTATGCAACCTAACCATTGAAATAACAGAGTTTGTTTTCCAACCCAAGAGTAAAGACCCATTGTAAATGACTCATGGAAATTTTTCACAAGATATGCAACAAATTTGCAAGATCCACAAAAGTGAACATCTTAAACCAACAGTTTAAAAATGGGAAAATCATCATTCTACATAAATTCCTCAATTTACAGTGCTTAAACTTTGGCATATAAAATTACCAAATTAACAATATGAGTTCTTTTCCCCCTACAGTATATCCAAATGATAAATTTTCACTGCTTGATATGATTGATAAACTATTAGCAGCCAAATAAGATAAATAATGACAAAAATAGAATCTTTGAAAATCCACTTCAAAAATCATATAATATAATTAACTCATTCTAAAAGCATATATTTTTTCGTGTTACATATTACTTATTACATATACAGATCTAATTTACAGTTTTTGGAATAAGCTCAACAGTATAAAACTAACAACAGCATTAAAAAATATAGATGAAGGGAGCAGTGACTAATGTTAGCCTAGTGCGCACGAGATATTACTCTTCGATAAGTTGTAGTGACGAGATATTACTTGTAATGACGAGGTTACGAGTATTACCTGAAATACCAGCAGTGCAGTAGACAAGAGCAAAGATCATCCCTCCAAAAGCCCAAGCAATCCCCTGAATCCCCACAGAAGCACACTTATTATCAGCCCTGCTGACACCCATGACAGTCAACACAGTAATATACAAGAAGAGAAGAGTAGCCATGAACTCAGCAATCCCAGCCCTGTAAAAGGACCATGAAGACAACTCCCCAGGCTCAAACAAGGGTGCTGGAGGAGGCTCCTTGTAGTCCTTGTCTGTTTGTGCAGCCATCCCCAATGGCTGCCTCTCTGTGTACTTGTTGCCTCCAAGCTTCACATCTTCCTCTTTGCTTTCTGCCATTTTTGTTTCAGATCTCAACAAATTTCTTGGGTTATAAATGGAGTTTGAAGAAAGGAGTGGAGTGATAGCAAAGCAAAGGAGGTGATGTGGTGGAAATGGATAGGGTGGAGGGGATTTTATAGATGAGATGTCATGCTCTTTTATTTTTATTTTATATTCCAACCCCCTCCCAATATATTCAAACCTTGATAACTTAGACAAAGTGAGAGATGTTAGTTCAACCACAATATCATTCGATTATCTGAATGTCACGTTTTTCATAATTTTATTTAGCGAAGGTTTAGTTTAGTGATAATTATTCATGATGCTTTCCTAAGTTGGTTAATCTATTCTTGAGTTAGATCAAATCTTTTTTTTTCATATGTTTAATTTTAATATTAGAACTATTTTGAATTATATTATGAAAAATTAACAATATATAATGAAGGCATATACAATGACACTATTAAATTGATAATTGATAACAAGGAATAAAAAGTAAATGACCATTGAAGGTTGACATGAAAAAGTAATGAGTTGAAGGAGAAGTTTTTATAATCGAACGCATGGAATTATAATTATAATATTACTCCAATGACGATTCCACATGTTAGTCATTAGTCAATAAAATTACAACCAACGTTTGGTCTCGTCATTGAAGCAAATATTCCAACTATATTTTCATGAGTTTGGTAGCAAAAATTTAGAAAAAAAAATTAGGTTGTGTATTTCAACATTACTTTTATATGATTGCTGGTGGCAAAACGGACATAAATCTTTGCGCTAGAGGCTTGAAATTTTCCACAATGAAACTATAGACCCCCTTCAGATGCAGTACTAGCTTAATCTATACATTAAATAATAATAATACATCCAACTTAACAAGTTGTTGAGGCTAAAGTCAAGCAGGTTTGTTCGACTTACAACTAAATCCAGGTTGAAGCTTGAATGATTCAACTCAACATAATCGAGCATAGGCTCGACCTAGCCTACTGATGAGTCATGCCCAACTCATTTTAGTTCGCAATAAAAATCATAAGATTTCAAACAGATAGTCCTTTCTGGAATTTGGATGGGCAGCTTTGTAATAAAAAATGCGCTAGTGGAGAGGAAATGGAGATGATTAATGTAATAATGCTTCCTGTAATATAGTATAATTGAAATTTCTGACATAAATTTGATTTTGTTCTTATTTGTTATAGAATGTCAGAGTTGGTTCTAGCCTGGACCCTGGAGTTCCCAGGCAGTCTCCATTCAACCTTTATCATCTTTGATTGGACAGAGCCGTTAAACCCATATTTTCTTTAAGGAAAAAGTACTTTGTTATATTTAATATTAATTATATTAAAAACTTATGCAATTTTGACTTTTTTATTGGTTCAAGAAACGACTACATTCTTGAATGAAGACTCTATCGAACCGAATTAAGACTTATCAAATCAGGCTAGGCCACCCCAACTGAGTTAGGGCATCCCAACCCTAAATATGCTAACGATCAACACGTAGAGGAGTAGTTACGGGGTTCTCTTCTTAGTGTCTTGCACCTCACATTCATGATATCAACATTAAACTGTGAGTCGGAGACACTGTCAAAGTATGGCTGTTTATTATGCTTCTTTCACGACATGCTCTAGTCTTGGGTGCCGTTTAAATCGATTATGTTTTGTTTTACATAATGTTAATAATAATGTAATTCAAGATTTATGTATAGTGTTATGTTACAATTCATATCTCGTGTCTCATTCAATTTCACCATGTAAAAATTAACTCGCTCTTGATATCTGAATCATTAGTAACCATACATACTTTGTTCAAGTAAAGTAGCTAATGTTACAAATCAAATCTTGAACTAATATGAAATACAATGTTCAATTAACTTTAGTAAAATTTAATTTATGAGAATGTGTCAATTATTGATATAAACAACTTTTTTGATAATGTGATATAAATACCTTATAATTATGTACTATAATAGAGAAGTGAGCGAAATATTGTCCTTTCAATTTCTCTTCATCTAGTTGGTTTGATGGTATCTTTTCTACCATGCCCTATTTTCTTTTTGTTAAAAGGTCCTCGTGGTTTTCTTAAGGTGAAAATTAAATCAAAACTTTTAAGTATTTAAAAGTCTCGTAATTTGTAGAGTAATTATCTTTTTTTATCTTATAATATGCTCTTTACTTAGAGAGTTCTAGATAAATTAAAAGTATCAGGGTAATTTTTTGTCTTATCTTATAATATGCTTTTACTAAGAGAGTTCTAGGTAAATAAACTAAAGTTTCAAGATCAAATTCATATAATGCGAAAGCTACAACCACAAAGATTGGTCGAAGCTTTATTAATGGCAAGAAAAATAAAAATAGCCGTTTTGATGAGTGACCATTGTTGAAAGTGACATCCACCAAACACAAGCCCAAGGCCATCATGAGGCTTAAAGCCAACTCAATGTCTATGATGATAACTGCTTTTCAAAAAACACACTAGGCTGCATTTTCATTTCTAACCACTCATTTATCAAGAAAATACGTTAGGCTAGAAAATAATGAGAGGGGGGGGGGGGGGGGTCACAATATGATAAGTAGGCCAAAGATAATATTCCAATTGCTATGTATGTCCAAACTTTAATGCTCGAAAGAATATTGAGAGCTATGGTCAACAACTAAGAGATGTATAGGGTGATTTCAATAATTTATTAAATATAACTCAAATATCAACTAAATAAAAATAATTAATTAAATATATATCTCAATATCGAATCTAATATAACACTATTTGAATTCATATTCGAATATCATTTTAATATTTATGACTGAATCAAAATCGTCAAGTTACACATATGAATAATCATTCGTCAAATTCTAAATATTTGATTCATCTTCACCCTAATTGTGACACATATGACTCTAACAAGATCATACTATAAACATATTATAAAGGGTCAAGGGAGTATCACAAACGATGACATCAAACCGTCCAAGACCACATTATTCTGGCAAGTGTCACAATTTTAGTGATTGGGTGAAAGTGAAGGTCGCATAAGCCGACGAACCGCTTACCGGCCCATGTTTATAATGGAATGTATATACACACAAATTCATGCATATATAATACTCCTATAATGATATCTTGCCCCAGTAACAAGCATGCTGACACCTCTAGCGGAAGTCTCAGGTTCGAGCCCTCTTGTTAACAAGGAAATTGGTTAAAGAGATGGGTTCTCTCACTAATTTGATGCTAGTCGTCTCTTTCCTTGAATTTACGAGTTCACGATTTGTATGTGTAATGTACTATTCGTATTAATAAAATTAAAAAATATTTCCCATTTTTTTCATAAAAAAATAATAATAATACTCCTATAATAAACTAGTCAATTTTGTAAGAAATAAGTATTCCTCTGTTTTGCAATTGACATGGCTGCTGTGGGGCTCACTATTATGTCAATTAATGATATATGAGTTTTTTTTTTTGTTAATTAGCGATGAGGTAAGTTTCGAACCAAGACCTTCTGATAATTACTAAAAACTTTTTTCACTAGGCTATCCATTTAATAATAATATGAGTATTGCTCATAATTTCTTGAAGATAACAGATTAGGAGAATAACACCAAATACATAATTTTAGGGTTTAAACATGACAATAATACCTAGCAATATTTTTGGTTAGGCATCATCTCTTTTCTGCGAAATAGGTTATACCAAATTATTAAAGACATCAGCGGTATCAGTTTAAATTGGTTAGGTTAATATCAGTCTTATAATTAGCTGGTGATTTGGTTATTGTTTCAATTTTACAACAAAAATATAATATATTAAATAATTCATCATATAACAATCGAAATTGTCATAAGTGCAATTCCATTAAGCAATTACTTAAGGGATGTTCTTTCAGTTTTACAAAGTGTACAATAATCTATTCTAAAATCTAAAAGTTAAACAAAACCATTTTAAAAAATGCATATATATGTTGTAAACAAAGAGAGAGTATATTGTTGGTTATGTTGGATTATCCAAGGCTTCTAGCCGACATTTTAAGTCAATTTCAGGGATCATATTCACATTCAGGAAGTGAATGTTCATTGGAACAGCAACCAAAGAAGACGAGATTGTTTATTTGAAACTTAGACTCTTATTGTTTAGTTTAGAAATGTACTCCGTACTTTATATCGCATGACTATTTATAACTTCTACCGTTTGAAAAAAAAAAGCACCTATTAGTGTTTGTCGATTTTAATTTGCTTAAGAACATATTATTAATTTGTAACTTCTACCGTTTGGAATTACAATAAAAAGATTTTGAATTCTCAATTGCTTACAACCGTTTTGGTTATACCCTCTGGTCTGATTTGTGTTATCACTACTTTAATCAATTTCTTAACTAATAAATTTTCAGGAGACATAACATTTTGAGATAATCATAGCTTCGAAGAAGTAAGATAGTCAAGGAACATAAACAACCTATTGATCAGAAATGTTCAATAAATAAAAAGGAAAAAAAAAATTAATAGAACTCACTACAACATCCCCTCTATTAACTATTGCATCGATTATTCTAACTTAAGAAAAATGGATAGGTTCACCCACCAGAAAGGAATTTCAAGTAAAACTACCATATTCCCTAGCTTTTATGGTATCATCTTGCTTCATCACCAGATAGGCATTCAGCAAGTTCTCACTTTTAGGTTATCGATCACGGCTTAGTGAAGCCGGCCCCTGCAGTTGGTAGCTCCACAGAGGCATGGGCTTTCAGTGCCAGTAAACAATTTGTACCTAAAGTTATATGTCAACTCTTCCCCCGCAGCTATCTGTGAGAAAATTCAGTGGAAAAGGGAACACGGTTTAGCAAGTTATGGCGGATGTTGGTAGCAATGAAGACAGCATATAAACATTGATTTTTTATGAGGAAAATCAAGGAAGAGATATGATATTGTCCAACACTTGAAACAACTCAGAATGCACAAGTTGGAAGGAGACGAATGTAATAGTCCATTAAATCAATGTAATTTTTCAGATTCTAAGACGAACTTCCACTTCTACGGTAACTATAATATTTACTCAATAATAAACAGATCTCAGAACAGTAAATTATATTTGATGTAAAGTGAACTCACATCTCGACTGGCATAGAGACCAATATGTGCTAGCTCACACTCCATGCTCTCCACAAGAACTTGGTGGTTCACAAGATTCGGCAAGCAGCTACAAAACAATAAACATATAAATAAAATTCTGGATTGTTACTTAATAATACCATATGTAATGCATTAACTTCTTTTAAAATTAATGAACAGAATATATTTAAACAAACAATCCAGAAGTGGGTTACATGTATTTGTTGATTCATTTTGCCACAATTAAGTTTATACTTTTGCGTCTTCAACTTAATACAAAGAGTTTTGATTGTGGCCAATTATAATTTAATTTTTTATGGTAACAGTATCACTAATCATTAATCAACACCAAATTATAACAAAGCTGAGAAATCCATATTTAGATATGGAGATAGATCCATATAGAGATATATATCTTTCTATCGATAGACAGATTTTGCAAGAATAGGAGAAAACATTCAACAGTATACCAATAATGCATATCAATATGCACTTACAAAAAAAATAGAAACAAACTAGCTTTATGTTAAGAAACATAACTCAACCACACATCTTTCGTTTGTATTAAGCAGATAGATTATTACCAATAGTTCATACTTTTTTCAAGAGAAGGACCTTAAGAAATGACATTTAAGTAAGTAACGACAACTTCAAATCGTACATACTCATCCATTTGTGGTTTTCTTATATCAAGTTCTCATCAATTTTAACTTTGCATTATAATGTGAAAAGTTTCAACCTTTTGAAACTTCACCATGTTTCATTTTTCTTTCAAAATCTGGTCTTTATTTGGGTAATGCACTTTTTACAATTCAGTTGTGTCTGCATTAATGGCTTAACATTGATCCCATTTGGATCTTATTATAAATAATTACTTCCCTCACCTGTGGTTGATATAGCGTGAAACATTCCCATAGTTTGTGGCATCTATCACATAAGATCCTTGTCCTTCAATCAATCTGCTGATGTCGTTGACTTGAGCATCAATCTCATAAAAGTATTGAGAACGTGCTTTGCCATTTCTGGTTTACCAAACACAAATATATATCAGAGGTTTAATACTATCTCCCTGACAACTTTTTGTTCGTCGAGTTTGTTTTTTAGAGATCTCAAGACTGGCATATGATGCATTAATCTTGTTACAAGATTATGACAATCATGGATGGCTTAAAAGTCAAGCTTCTTGAACTTTGGAGGATTTCAAAGTTGCCAAACAGAGTGAGGAGGGAATAAATGAGAAGGATTAATTGAAACGGAAACTTGATAATAAACTTATGATAGAATTCAAGACCTAATGCGCCTCTCGTTTGCTTCTCGCTCGTTGATAACTTCACCAACATATTCACAAATGAATGTACCACGCAAAACTGCTTCAGTGGCCCTGACAGCCCAACCCTGTGAGCCAAGTAGAAGGGTAAATATGATAATCACTATAGTTGAATATAAAATTGCAGTTTTACCTTCTTCTCAGTTTTAAAAATCTCCAACTTCACTTGCACTCCATTCTGTAGAACCCTATTCGGGCATGATTTACTGCAGGAGCATTTCTTATTGCATTCATAAACAAGGTATCCCTCCTGAAAATGTACGTCATGATCATATACATCAACAAAACCACGATTAGCCAAAGAGTAAATTTAATATCACAACTTCTTTTCCAAATGATTCAAGTTCCTTTAAATAAGCCTACTAGCATTTTACAGTTTAACAAAACCATCATTTTAAATAATTTTACAGTTTATTCCTTTATAAGGATCGCACTTTTTAGCTTTTAAGTAGCATCCGTAACATAAGAGACACTACAACATAATTTGGTATCATGCCTAATTGTACGCGGTGAAGTTGCTCAAATTGTCACATCAGTCCAGCTTAAATTTTGAAATGTGTCCGATTCAGGATACTACCAACCAAAATCAAACTGAAATGATACCTTTTTAATAAATTTCAGCCAAAAGCAAATCATTTAGGAAAAAAAAAAAATTGTACTTGAATTAAATTAGTAATTTACAAGTTTAGATGAGGTAAAAATTTATACTGCTCAGGTACCTCTAAAATTATCCTTCCCCTCTCATCATAAGGGAACCTTCCATGCATGGCTTTCCCATATATATCTTTTGCATCCTCATAATCGTTATCGAACAAGTATACATGATTACAGGAAGCCGGAGAACATCTTTGCCCACAGGTACATCCCAATTGAGGACTCTGCCAACAATATATTGAAGTAGAATATTACTCAGAAAGAAACTTGAGCATGCCATGAAAAGTGCACAGGCAACCCTTTCCCCTATGCCTTCTCAAATAAAAACAAGAAGAAAGGGCGTCAACCATAAGAATCACATTATACAGGAAAGCTACTGTGTCATGATTGAGCCAGTCATATAATTTGGACTAAGCATGCATAAGTATAATGAAGTAGGCGGAGAAATAAAATGTGGCAGAAAGCTACAATGCATACCACTAAACTTTACTACTTACAGAGAAGTGAGAATTAGCATGACTACGGTCAACATATTTATAATAGAGCTTAAAACAGGGACCATACTAGTTAAAAGCAAGATGTCATTAGATACCTCTAATTCAACACAAAGGGATTGATCAAGCAAAGACTTCGTTATGTATGTAAAATCCTCCCAAGGGAAAGAGTCGTCAGAAATCTGATCATCAGAACCACCAGAAGGGATGTGAAGTGAACCTAATAGATTTTCATCAACCACACAAGCTATTGGAATGGACTCTCGACCCAAGCTTATATCATCACATAAGACTAGTTTCTCCATGGTTTTCTGACTAAAATACCGGGAGTGGATAACATAGTGAGACTCATCCATAGTCCATTCACTTGCCACAGTATCAGAAAAAGTAGATCTGGCTCTACCTACATGATCTGATAGGGATACTAGGGGAGATATAAGATAAGGATCTTCCTCAGCTCTACATCCTTTAGGACATATAAAGCCATCTCGGTGCCATGTCACAAGTATATTATGCTCACTGCAAAGTTTAGCAGCCTTTAGATAAATGCGTTTTGGTAATATTCCATATTTTGCCTCTAAAGTTGCCTGGAGATGTGTTCTACAGCAAGCTAACTGAGCTATTGCTAAAATATCTGAATTGTTAGGACGAGGTTCGGTTCTCTTAATCTCAGAGAACAATTTTCTCGCAATAGCTGAGCATTGACCATCTACCAATCTACCCAGACCAGTTGCCTCAGGGAGGCTGGGATGAACTTCAATTTCCGTATTAACAACAGAGTTCGATATATGAACTCGCTTCTTCAGACTATGGGCATTTTTGTTTCTTATCCTATATGCAGATGAGCCTAGACCTTTTTTGAACTTAGGCCGAGAAAGCCTCCCGGTTTTCAATTTATAAGCATAAAAGCGAATGCCTTTTTTTGGGAGGCGAGAGCCATCAGAATTTGGAGGCATATGAGCAGCTTGATGATGGCGCCCAAGATCAGGTAGCAAATCAAATTTCAACCCACAGAATCTGCAGGTGAACCTACGAATACCTGACCTATTTTCTGGGATAACCACAATGGCAGAGTTTCCTTCCTCAACTTGTTGAAAAGAATCTTCATCAATTGATCCATTAATGGGTTGAGCAGCATCTTCCAGCCTAAATTTGTCAACATGATCTGAGACCACATGTGACCAAAGCTCCTCGGAGTTGCCAAAATGACCACCACAGGGAATGCACTGAAACAGCATGCATTGATCAAAATACTGCACACGGTGTCTATCCTGTACATGCATCTCCAGTACTTTTTTATTCGTAAAAGAATCTAGGCAAATTGAACATACATAGCCCCTGAACAGCCACTGAGCTTCCTTTTTATGATTTTCCATCCAGTGAAACCCGAGCACTCGATCATCAACAAACTTTTCTGAGCAAATTTTGCACCTCAAAATGTTCGAATTTTCATTGTCAACATCATTAGAGACCAAATCTCGGACTGGTTTATCTATAGATAATGAATCTCTCCCATTCTCAATACCACCTAGGCCCCAAGTTCTTTCGAGTTTCTGTTTCTCACTTAAAACTAATCTTTGCAAGTGTTCTTTAACACCATTATGTTTAACAGCTTCCGATAAAGCCCATTGAAACTGGACTTCCCTAGGAACTGGATTTCTTGAAGACTGAATACTTTTAAATAACTTGTAAAAGAGCTCACAAGCTTGGTGTAGATGCATCTTCTGTTCCCTTGAATGGCAATCTGTCAGAAGCTCTAAAAAGACTTCTTTTGAGACAATCCTACTTTTGCCATTTCTTGCACGTTTGAGCCAGCTAGGCAGATGTTTCTCACAATATAGTGAAAACTTTTTAGCACCTTCCAGACAACTTTCATATCCTTCTTGTGAATAGAAACCTATACATTGAACCCCATTGATTTCATTAGTGTCCACTAATTTTTGCTCTGATACCACAATTGCCAAACTATTATTAAAGGATTCTGCACCCGTTTCAGAAGTAGGAGCTAAGCAAAGAGAGCCTCCATTATTGGTCACAGGTGTTACGTCTGAAGAATTTAAGATATCTGCCTTATTGCCCATGGTCTCCAGCTTTCTTTTCCGCTTCTTTTCAGTTGAACCTAATGTCATATTCTTATTAAACTGAGGTTGGTGTTTTTTACAAAAAGAAGAACCAGGAAGCGATCTATGCTTGCATTTTGTGCCAAGAACGGTAGTTCCTTCACACATAGTTGAATCAACAACTGTTGCTTCATACTTTACTAAAGTACCTGCAAACTGAGATGCCAAATGCACACAGCAGTAAATACCACCATCGCTTGCCCACCTTTCACACTGCCGTCCCTTAGCTTCGATGAAAGCAGCGCACTGTCGATTTTTACTCTCAGGTAAGGGTTTCAGAGAACTCTCTGCAGCAGTAACTTCCAATTCCTTCATTTGAATGACATCGGAATTTCCAGCCTGAATGACAATATCATCCCATCTATCAGTAACAGGCGATCCTCCCATCAGAGAAGTTCCCTCCATGGTGGCTTCTTCTTTTGAACACCCAGATCTTAATAGAACGTCATGGCTGCTAAAGAACTCACTGTCAACTTCAAGAGTTATTTGCTGATGTGAACTTTCAGGTTCCATCTGTGAAGTATGTACCTCGCCACGCCGAACTTCAAGCTTAGCTCTTTTTCTGCTTGGCTGCATGCCCATCACCAATGTACTATCGTTGGTCGATGTTGGCTCTGTATCCTCTATAGGATTTGGTAAGGAAAACCATTTCATAGCCTCATCTTTCCAAGTCTTCATCTCAGAGCCCAGCTCAAGCTGTCCTGCTTGGCTTGAAAGAGAGTTCACATCATTCCAAATTATAGAATCAACCAGTTCCTAAATCAGAAAGAAGTATCAACTCATTATCCCTGAGGAAATTACCTGTAACTTGATAGATCGCAGTAAAATAAGGTGAAAGAAATCAGTTCTAAGAAACGCATCTAACATGAAGGATGATAAGGCAAAAGAGAGAAGACAGAAAAGATCGGTATGCAAAGACAAGTACCCTTTCTTGTAAAAATCTTGGAAAGGATACCTAGAGAACCAAAAGTCCTGGTGTCTTTGATAAGAGGTATTCGAAACTTTCAAAACTATAGGTTAGAATTTTTATTTATAACTCTTATTCAGAACAAAATCATAGTCAAGAAAGGTAATCCTTTTTTGTATCTAGTGATCGTTACTTTGTATTATCTTAAAGTTGCATAAGAACTTAATGTCCATTTCATCAGGTGAAATAACATGTTCCTAAATGTCAATAAATCAGAGATTGGGGATCACAAAGTTTAGTTTATGAAAGCAGAAGGATACATCATTGTGATAAAGATGCCTAGTTGAACTAGCTAAACCTCATGCCATATAAAGTTATGAGTGAGCAGGAATCAGGCATAACTGCATTAGTTTATCAACATAATAAGAAAAGAGACTTACACCTAGTCAACTTAAAAAGAAGACGATTACCTCCTTCACCAATTCAACACTATCAGCACTATCTGCCTCAAGGCATCTCTGTATCCAAGACTGTGAGGAAACGTGGAGCCAATTTGAATGGAAGAAGCACTGCATCATCATCTGCCGTTCGAAGTTACTGTTAGCAGAACATCAGCTCGCATACCGATAAATACAAAGGATAGCATTTAAAAGGACAGGTGTTAATCAAACTTATATATAGTTGAGAAAGAAGCACCTAACTCATTCCATGATTGCACTGAAATTTCAACAATTCAAAACTAGGTTTCATGAAATTAGTCAAATACACAATGCGCAATAGGTCGTTGACCCTGCGGTAGGTGGTCATGCATACTCCTCCATAATACTAATACTCCCTACAATTCGTTTAATATAACATTTTCGGTTTTAGAGAGGTAAATCTTTGATCATGAATACATTTTTTATTATGTAATGAAAAATTACAAAGACAATATTATGATCAAATTTTAAGAAAAAAACAATGGAATCAATTTTATATTTATTAGAATTACAAAATTATTTCAAGTTAAATATTTGGCTCAAACCCAACATGTCAATTAAAGGGAGGGAGGGGGCGGGAGGGGGGAGGGGTATTACGCGAGAATGTGTACAATGTAAAAATTACCCATGTCAATAATATGGTAATAGTACATCTAATGGGTCCACACTATCATCTTGCAATCAGTAAAATGATAAATAAAACTAGCAGTCTTTATGGATAGAAGAGTTTACTTTATGAAGTTTTAAAGACAGCCTTCCAATATCAGAGTAACTATTACATTGGGAAACCTCAGCAGCAAATTCCTTCCATGATGCTGCATTACAGGCTACTTCCACCAAGGCCTATGAATGAATAATTATGAAAATCAAATTAAATTTTGTAAAATTTAGAGTGTTTAATGGAACTAACAATGGATAAATTGTCCAAACCTAAGTTTTCAATACTCAGAGTTAATGATGATAGAGAAAAAGAAGCGACAAGAAAGAGGTAAAAATAGGGCAACCAACTATCCATTCCATGTACAACAAGAACATATGAGCATGACTTTAAATCTAAAATATTTTCAAATTAAACAAAATATATCAAACTAAGAGACACATATATTTTGAAAGAGGGATATAAATTAGTTCTGAATCTAGTGGGTTTACTACCATCTCTACTAATTTGTTAAGAGTGACACATTTAAATACAGTCTCCATTTCGCAAAGGGATAAATAACTCATGGAGTTAAAGTAGAATGTACAATATCTACATATCTTCTCTAAGATATTGGTATCTTGATCATAGCAAAACGAATTAAGTAAAAAGGTTACTGAGGTATTGCATGAAATTCAAACCTTGCTGTTCAGCTGCTCAAGAATATTCAACAAGTTGATAGAAAGCTTCAACAATATAAATCTACGAGGAAGATCCAAGTCTTTCACCATTTCTATCCCAATTTCATGCGTCTTGTATGCAATGGGATGTGGGAACTCATGGATTGGACGAATAAGTAACATATCCACCCAGGAATAGTTTCTCAAGCAGGGGAAAAATACTAGTAGATACTTTTTCCTGTCATGAGTCGGCTTCGCCTTAAGAGATGCTAGAGGCCAATCAGGTCGCGCACATCTAATTGCAGCTTGCCACTTCCCTCTCCTCTAGACGATGGAAAGACAAAACTATTAGTAGGTGACAGAAAAAAACATAGACTTCATATTTGAGAAAATATCCATATAAGAGAAAATAAATAAAATAATTTTCATCTCAGCAACAAGAATTTAGGTAACTTAGTGGCAGTCCAATAAACACATAGTTTAAAGTATACATACTGATACAGACCTTGACCCACACTGGAAGAGGTTCATCCCGTTCTAACCATACAGTTTCTGGAAGCGATGATTCTGATTCTTGATTTGCTTCTTGACCATATTCAATTGTGTCAACTATCAGCTCACAGTTCTCCAAGAGCTGGCCATGTCCACCAAATAAACCCTGTTGATGAAGTTTATCATCACAATCAAGGGAGTTACTGGGTGCTATTTGCCCGTCACTCTCCACCATAAAATTAAAATAAGGAGAACCATCATAATGGTTATCAGAAATGGGTAACCCATCAATGGGCCATTGAGCCCTGACCAATTCTCCTTCTTGAGGCCCTTGCGCAGTAAGAACAAAGGCATTCCCTTGAAGCTCCACTGCTTCATCTTGTCCTCCATGTTCAAGATGCTCAGATTCTCCATCATGCACGAAAGTTGTCGCTGAACCCTGCTGAGAGCAATCAGTATCCCCAACAGAACGAATGCCAGAAAAGGGGAGGACTTCCATCATTCCACACTAAAATCCGAATGAACCATATAATAGGGCTGATATTACTAACAGCAGTTGTCTATCCTGAAAAATAATCAATCATCACGATAATAACATAAAAATATATGTTATGCAGTGCTCCGGGGGATGAGGGAGTTATGCAGATTTTCTTCAAAATATTTTGTATAATTTAAAAAGTCGGTAGCCTTTTTGCATGCCTGCCCATCTTGATTATTCCTACATGCTTACACAGCAAAAGAACAACAGAAAAATATCTTAGAGCAACACTCAGTGGGGGATGTGTTTAGGTTCATCGTAGTTCAGTCGAACAACCAAAAAAGTTCCCTAAATATAAATGGTAAAGTTATAATACTTTATTTGTACCTTTCAATTAGGATAAAAAAAACACTAATTGTGTTTTATATGTTACTTTATGTGTATTTGATGATTGTTTCAAACACAATTTTAGTAATGATAATTCGAACAGCCACCATTAATGACCTAGATTAGCATCTATAGCCATATCATCACATTGTATCGACCATTTGTTACTTAAAGTCCCTAAACTATATCGAGTCAATCAAAATCATTATTATCCGTGAAGCACACAACAACTATGAACATGCAGACCTTAATGAACATCACACAATTGTTCTACTTCAACATGCTGTACTCTTAGAAACAGTTCTCTCATATTTAAACCAAAGTCAGTTACTCCCCCCAACCCAGTAGTAACAATTTCTGATCACTATGACTAATTGGAGTAATCTTAAACTTTTTTATCAGAATGGAAGAACGCGTGTACGATATTTGTTTAAATTAGAGAACTCACGAGCAAATATGAACAAAGTAAATTATGCGCACAATTTTAATTAAAACTACAGTATGATATAATTTTATGAATACAGAACAACTTTGAACTAAATACATGAATACAGTATGATATAGTTTTAACGTACTCCATTCTTAGTTACGCACAATTTTAAAACAAAGTAATTTTATGAATACAGAACAACTTTGAACTAAATAAATTAAAACTACAGTATTAATTAAAGCAACCAATTCCCTTAGATGTCCAATTTCACCATATTATAATGATTTCATTGCAATAGATAGATAGATCTAAACATTCTCTTGTCATTACAAAAGATATATTTGTATCTGAAAAGGTTACTTAGAATAATAATTGAATAATTTGGCACAAATGAATTGTATTAATTGGTTAAAAGGTACACTTGTAACTTCAACAAAGTTTCTACATTTAGGATAATAGCTACTTTAGTTGTAACAAAGATCAAATTTCGACCTATAACACATCAACATTTGGAGAGAAACCAATTTTGAACTAAGAATCAAACTAATAAAAGCATCGCAAGCGATAATGAGCTACAACACTAACCATTAATCGTGAAGTGTAGAAATGATATAACAACCGCAATGCCACAAAGAAATTTTTCTAAATACAGACAAATGCTTAACGTACTCATCGATTTTAAAGAATAGTTTCGCTACAAACTACCAACTATTCCTAGCTCCATGGTGAAGATGGGAAACAGGCCATACATATACATTGTTATGTATATATAGGTTACTATCAAATGCAGTAGCTCAAAATACCAAATGCAAACTAAAGAATGTATTTCTCCAATGTAAAAACTTGAATTTACAATTGGTAACTGTGCAATCACATCCCTAAAATAAAAATTGAATCTTTATGCTAAATGTTCAATTAAACCCTTGACCAAATTCCAAATAATCAATAAACCCAACAAACAAAACCCACAATGATCAGTAATTATCCAGAAATAAAACCCTAGAATAAATTAGAGTAAATGTTACCATGGTTCACTCACAAGAAATCCCCAAATTGGACAATTCAATAAAATAAATAAATCTTGAATTGAAGGTCAAATTGATAAATCTACTTGGGCAAAGAAGAAATTGAATTGAAAACAAAACCAACCCACAATGTTGTTATCACTAGCACAAAAAATTATGTAGGAGCTTGTCAATTTTGGGCATGGAAGTTGTCATCTAGGTCACACAAGACATGGCTAATAAAGTCGTAATATAAATAAATGTTACATACTGTAATATATAGATATATACAACAATGATGCATGTTGTATTCAATTGTAACATAAACTATGATGACCACAAATTGTTTACCTGTTGAGTATGAAGATCGATCAACCCTTTTTAAAAGAGCTAAGTTTTATAAATTTTCTGCCTAGAATATATCGTGAATGGGTTATTTGGTGCCAATTAATAAATATATTGGTTATGTAGATTGATGAGTAGAGGGTAATGGCCAAAAGGGGGTATGTAAAAGGTCCAAAAATGAAAAATTGGTGTCACAGAGAAGGAAATATATAATGCTCGTATAATATTATAAGAAAAAAAATGTCGTAGAGATTGAGGTTAGGGGGCACGAAAAGATATCGTCTCTCTGATAAAGTAATTATTAGGGGTGGGGGATGATCTGTTATACCCACCGTAATAGTAACATTCTCGTGTGAAATGACTTTTTACGCCTTATTTATATATAAGTAGTAAGGAAAATGGTTAAGTTGGGGACAAAATAGTCATTTCACATCGAAGAAAAAATACTATTATGGGTGTGTATAGCGTTGCCCGGGTGGGGTTTGTATGGCGGATCTAGATTTTTTGATTGGACGTTTGAAGTCGACATAAATTTTGAAATAGTTGTTTAAAACACTTGCTTTTTTATTAAAATATAAAAACAAATGTTAATTTTTATATTAATTTTTTGTTCATACCTATATAATTTTATATTATTCTTTTTGCTCATACCTGTATAATTTCTTATTTATGAAAAAAAAAATTGATTGTTCAATTGAACATGACAGATGGTGGGTAGATAAGGGAGGAGGAAAGCAATGTATATTTGTTAGTTTTATGTACTTGTTTATAGCGGTTGAATTTGTAACATGGGTTTGATTTTCATGATAATGAACATTTAAATTAGGTCTCACCTTATTATTTTATGTTTTATATTATTAATGACATACAACGTCCAATTTAATTTAATTAATATTTTATATTTCTTCATATTAACTTTTTTACTTTATATTACTTTTTGAATATATTAAACAAAATTTAAAAAGAAAGTTCCTATATTATCAAATTTTAGTTGTTTTACATCAATCTAAAAAATTGTAAATGGCTCATGTAATCTTTATTATTTCAATTATTTAAAAGTAAAAAATTGTAACTGAATAATTAATATAATTATTTTTTGTATTTATGTACAATAACTCATCTTTTTCATCTTCTTCTTTTCTTATTAAAATAACTCCATCTCAAATATCATTACAAGAATAGATAATGAAAGATGACATCAACTATATTTGCTTCATGTCACTTGTCGATCAATTATTTTTCAAAATGTCCCAATCAATCACTTATGCTTGAAAATTGTACCCAATTGATTTTCCATCCACTATCCCATTTGGTCATCAGTAAGTCAATGCACATCAACTTGCAGCTGATATTTTTTGGAGGGTATTTTTGTCATTTCACATTAATGTTAAGCAAGAAATATCAAAAATAAAAAATTAATTTGGGTTAATGGTAGGGACATCACCTATGTTTGCCTCATGTCACCAGTCGATCACTTATGTTTTAATTGTCTGAATCAATCACTTACGTTGTAAAATTGTACTAAGTTGGTTTTTGACCCACTATTCCATTTAGTCAATGATGAGTTAATGCACATGATTTGTACGTAATACTCCCTTCATACCTAAATGATTGTCACATTTTGACTTTTATTAGTCAAATTTCTTATGAATTCTCATTAAACGATAACAAAATAATATAGTCATATGTGATCTTGTTAGATTCGTCTCAATATATATTTTTGAAATATCAATTTTTTATAATTTTTTCGCATATAAAACAAGAGATATTTTCGTATCAAACCGTATTTTGTTGACCACGAGAGTCAAAATGTAACAATCATTTAGGGATGGAGGTAATAATTTAGAGATATTTTCTTCATTTCATCTATATATGAAGCTAAATAAAAATAAAAATAAAAATTTGATTTTGTAGCAATCACCAAGACCTAAAATGGAATCAAGTTATTCTCAATTTGATTAAAACATCTTATGAAACCCCAAAATCACAATGGTGTAGATACCTAAACTGGATCGAGATGGATAGCGGTGGGTGAACTATATTTTACAAGTGTTGTGCGATGCTTGTCCGGTTCCAACTTTGTGTATAGAGGGCAGGTTTTTCAATTTGCCCCGTGTGCGAGGTTCTTTTTGTAACCTACAATATAAATGACTGATGTCCTTCCCAAAAATGCTTACATGCTCAAGTCAGTATTTGATCGTATCCAAATTTATTTTTTACAATAATATAAAATTTCTTGTGGTGAACAATCACTCTACCATTCATTGCCAGGTAATAATGGATTGATCAAATATATTTACTTCTTTCTCAGTAAATAGTTTTGTAAGTATATTATGTTATTTTGCACACTTAGTTAAGATATACTGAGTTGATATCTAATGCAGTAGATAATTATTAATTTTAATGTTAATTTTACATTGCACCATAATTTTAGGTCTAAAATTCTCCCTCTTCTTTATGTCCACAAGAATAATATACCTCTTGCTTAGGTTTGTTTGTACACAATATTTCTGGTGCCAGTTTTATTTTTCCTTCCCTTTCTTTTCCATCCCTTCATATTCAAATTCTTTCCATTTCCCTAAAACTCATATAAACTTTTAATAAGTCCAATACAATAGTATTTTGTTGGATTTGGATCTTGGTATGCTTATTTAATAATAAATAATTCAAAATATTATGTCTCAATTTGATGGAAGCTCCATGAAGAAGCATGAAGAATCTCATCGTATGAGCGATGATTACAACAATGCTCCTACATTTGATATGACTCTGGGGAGGGAACGCGCCGCGTATAACCAAATGAGCTTCAAATATAACAGAGTTTCATCAGCTCCCACGTTTGATCAATCGTTAATCTCTTCAAAATCAAATGCATCATTACTAAATCATGTAACTCGAGGTGTTTCGTTTGATCAATCGACCCCAGCGTTGACTCAATCGCCATGGGGTAGTAGTCGCGTTGATGAACAATGTCCTGGCTATTCTTACACAGGTCTAGTCGGGTCTTTGGCTCGCGAAGAGGGATCAATTTATTCTTTAGCAACATTAGGAGAATTGTTGTACACAGGTTCAGAGAGCAAGAACATTAGAGTTTGGAAAAACCAAGAAGAATTTTCTAGTTTTAAATCGAATAGTGGATTCGTTAAAGCAATTATCATATCTGGAAAAAGGATTTTCACAGGTCATCAAGACGGAAAAATTCGTGTATGGAAAGTCTCGTCCAAGAATCCCAACATACACAAGCTTATTGGAACGTTACCAACAATGAGAGCCTATTTAAAGAGCACGATTACTCCATCAAATTACGTCGAATCAAAAAAGAAGAACAAAAGCTCTATATGGCTCAAACATTTTGATGCAATTTCATCTCTTTGTTTAAGTGAAGACAGAACAATTTTGTACTCGGCTTCTTGGGATAAAACGATAAAGGTTTGGAGGGTGATAGATTTTAAGTGCTTGGAAACAATTAACGCACATGATGACGCGGTGAACTCCATCGTTGTTGGTTTTGATGGACTTGTTTTCTCAGGATCCGCGGATGGAAGTGTTAAAGTTTGGAGAAGAGAATTTCAGGGGAAAGGAACACAACATTTGTTGTCACAAACATTGATAAAACAAGAATACGCTGTAACGGCCCTAAGCGTCGATCCTACAGATTCCAATCTTTATTGTGGTTCATCAGATGGTTTGGTTAATTTCTGGGAAAATAATAGGCTTCTTTCTCATGGGGGAGTTTTGAGAGGTCACAAGCTTGCAGTTTTATGTATAGCAACTTTGAAAAGTTTGGTATTTAGTGGAGCAGCTGATAATAATATATGTGTTTGGAGAAAGGATGATGGCAAACACATATGGTTGTCTGTGTTGAGTGGACATACAGGTCCAGTTAAGTGTTTAGCAGTTGAAAAAAATGAGGAAAAAGATAATTTAAACCAACAATTGATGCTTTATAGTGGGAGTTTAGATAAAACAGTCAAAATTTGGAAGGTGCCTATACAACAAGATGGTTGCATTTCTCCTATCAACAACACAAATAGTGGGAGAACAAGTTGGCACTAAATGGAGTTTAGTTTCATATAGAAAAGTTATGTGGGATGTATATAGTTCTCTTAGTTTGTATCAATATATGGAATTTATATTGGACTCATTGTTTTATGTGCGTTAGTTGTGTAATTTATTTATTAAGAAAATTTTTAATAGAAAAAGTCTTAATAGAATTATAACCGGTCCGTATATTTATACCCAGGGAATAATATGATAAAAATGATTTCGGGAAATATTAATAACCATGTAGCTTTAGAAAATACTCCCTCTGTTTTTACTTGTCTTTCTAGACATTTACACATAGATTAAAAAAAGTAAAAGATAGTCAAAAAGCTCATTGGAAATGTAAAATTATAATCAATTGAAACTATATAATTGGTTGGTTGATATAAAGTGCTTTATCCTTAAAACTATTTGCTACTCCGTACAATATAAAGTGCTTTCGGGGTGAATAAATGTCTCAAGGATACTAAGAGTCAATCTCTTGTTAATGGACTATTTAATTAAGAGAGCCTTTGTATAAAAAGATTGAGAGTGTTTTGATGATATTCTAAAGTGTGAGAATGATTATAAACGTAACTTCCCTTTAGGATTCGCAACTATGCCCATAGAGGCATAAAAAACTGTTGAAAAAATGTCCATCGAGACCAGGGGCTCTCAATGGAAACACCTCTTGATCCTTTGCAACCTTCAGCATGCTCATTGAGGGCAGGAGCTCTCGATGGAATTCCTATATATTGGTACATAAATAAGTTAATTGGATGGCTCTTATACTTAATTTAAATGTCAATTATGTCATTCTTTATAATTTATATATTGTAAAAATAACGAAAGTCATATAATCCCCACTAAATTTAATGAGTTATTATTATCATGAATTAAAAGTATAAATATATTTATTTATCTATACTATATTTAATTGGGGAAGGCGAAATTAGTTATTTTGTAGTGAAGCCCTATATTCTCTAATTCCCTTGATTATAGGAACATTTATAAATAAAAATTAATTCAATATACTTTTATATAATTTAGTTTAAATATAAATTTGAACAAATACTTTTACGTGACAAATTATTAACGTTTTCCATAATGATTAATTTTAAAAATTTACTATTTAATGATCGTTATTAGATGCACAAGCATTTCTGTGCGCAAAATACTAGTTTATTTTAGTTTAGAATCATCATTATAATTATATTACTCCATCTGTCCCTAAAAGATTGACATATTTGCCAAAATTTTATATCCTTAAACTTATCATATTTGATTACTTTTAGTATCATTTTCCCAAAATACCCTTAATTTCACAATCATTAGTTATTTCATCAGATATAGGAATATGTTATCGTTTTGACCCAAGAACAATTTTACGCCCTCTTGCGACCACGGACTATAATTTAGGTCCGTTTCAACCCAGGAACATAGTTTCAGTTTATTTCGACCCGAAACTATATTTTTGGTCCTTTTCGGCCGCGGGACCATACTTTCGGTCCGTTCGAACGGGTACATTTTTTCGACCATTTTTTCCCCCGAAACATATTTTCAGCCGTTCCGACCCGGAAACATTATTCGACCACCGACACCATATTTCGGGCCCGTTATGACCCGGGGAGATATTTTTGGCCCCTTTCGACCCCGGCAATATTTTCGAACCCTTTTGACCGAGACCATATTTTCGGCATGTTTCGACCATGGAAAATATTTTTGGCCCATTTCCACCCGGGAAATTTTTTTGACCCATATCGCCCTCCAGGACCATTTTCTCGGCCCGTTTCGACACCGCAACACTTGTTCTACCCATCTCACCCCAGAACATAATTTCGGACCGTGTTGACCCGGTAACATTTTTATGACCCCTTTCAACCACGGACCATGTCTTCGGCACGTTCGATCCGGGAACATATTTTCGGTTCGTTTCGCCCCGGGACCATATCTTCGGCATGTTTCGACCGGGAAACATATTCTTGGCACGTTTCGCCCCCTGACTATATTTTTTCGCCTATTTTGATCCAGGAATATATTTTCGACACGTTTCGCCAGAGACCATATTTTCAGTCCGTTTTGACTTTGTAACATTTTTTCGACCCCGTTTCGTCCCAGGAACATATTTTACGTCTGTTTCGATCCCGATTGATATTTTCGGCCCTTTTTGACATGGGAACATATTTTTTGTCATTTTCGATCTAGGACAATATTTTTGGCCCCACTCGACCCCGGACCATATTTTCGGCCCGTTTCAACCAGGGTTCAGTTTTCGACCGCTTCCCTCCCGGACCATATTTTCGGCCGGAGAATTTTTTTCGACCTTGACGCCCCTAGGAGCGTATTTTTTTGCATGTTTGAACTCTGGAACATACTTTCAAACCATTTTGCCTGGATAAGATATTTCCGGCCTGTTTTGATTATGAAAAATTTATCGCATGCGGATCATATTGTCTTGGGTCGAAACGGGGCGAAATCTGATTCGAGGTCGAAAATATTTTCCCACGTCGAAGCGGGTTGAAAATATGTTCCCCGTTCGAAATGCGCCGAAAATGTGTTCCCTCGTCGAAGCGGGCTGAAAATATGTTGCCCGGTCGAAGCGGGCCGAAAAATGCCCTTCCGTCGAAATAGAGCGAAATATGTTCGTAGGTCGAAACCGGATGAAAATATTTTCTGGGGGGTGAGGAGGGGTCGTAAATTTGTTCCTTGGTCGAAATGGCCCAAAAATATGGTTCGGGCTTGAATGGTCCCAAAAATGACATGGGCGAATCGGCCAAAAATATGTTCCGAGGGCCAAAATGGGTCGTAAATATGTTCCCGGGGACGAATCGGGCCGAAAATATGATCCCGGGTCGAAATGGGCAAAAAATAAGGCCTCATGGCAAAACGGGCTAGAAATATGTCCAGGGTCGAAACGGCAAAAAATATGGTATTGGTCGAACGCGGATGAATAAATGTTCTCGGGTTGAAATGTGCCGAAAATTTGTTTCGAGGGCGAAAGAGGTTGAAAAAATGTTCCCTTGTCGAAACGAGCCGAACATATGGTCCTGAGTCAAAACGAGGGGAAAATATAGTCCCGAGTCGAAACGGGCCGAAAATATGGTCCGTGTTGAAACCGTCCATAAAAATATGTTACCGGGTCAAATCGGTAATATATTCGTACAAATGAAATACGGAGTAATTCCTTATAACTTTTAAATTTATACTATGTAAAAGGGTAAACTAGATTTATATTATGTAAAAGGGTAAAAGGAATTAAATGTGATAATCTTTTAGAAATGAAGAAAATATCATAGTGAATTCACTTATAAGAAAGTCTTCACAAAAAATGAAAGAAACACATTTATATTTTATAAATATATTATATAGATAAATTATAGATGATAGATCTTCATGATTTTTCAAGTGGATGACTAAACTACTTTTCTACAAAGAAAAGATCATTTATCTTGTTCCTCGCCTCTTACACCAAAAATTGTAATTGCCTTGAAAATAAGCAAGTTGAAACAAGTGAGCCAATAGAATTGAGCTAAAATCATACTTTCCATTTTATATATTTCAGATTTCCATATTTCTCGACAGTCACACCCTCGTAACTGACTAAATAAGGAGACAACATCAAATGCCAAAATAAATGCTAAAGAAATGAGAATTAATTATAGTAGTAGTACATATATTTTATATGAATAATGACTATATATTAAATTAAGCTTGTTTAGCCTTGCCACAAAGAATTGCATTTGCTGGGATATCATACTCAGTGTACAAGCTCTTCTCGTTGTTCCAGACCCTCATGTATAATTCTTGTCCCAAATAACGTCTTGGCCATATTGCAGATCTCAAGTTCCACATCCCCTTATTGTCTAGAGATACTAAAATTGCTGACCACGAATTAGGATACACCTGCCATAATAAGTTATATCATTCCGTTTAGTTTAAGGATCAAATTGTCACCCGACCCCTCTCATAATTAATGTGACTATTTTGTTACATTGTCACTTCGAAGTGCTCGGACCAAACTGTACTGAAGTTACGCCCTAGAGCCTATTAATAATAAGATATATTTGGATCACTTTCGGGGACTAATCTGCAACCGTATAAGTATTTGAAATCAAAGTATAACTTCATTTTCACTATATGAGACCAATCGACAATCGTCTCTAATTTAAAATATGGGAAAGTGTTAAATTATTACCTGAACAGTGTATCTTGGGTTAGCATCAATCAAATTGTATTTTCTCCTCAATGTAGCATTCCATTGACCAGCTCCATACCTGAAGAACAAAATTCAAGAAAGTGTAAATGTGACATACTTACTAAAGTCACTATCTTCATCTGAAAAAACGAAAACGTCAAATAAATTATACAAAGAGAAACAAAATATTCTTACCCGACGGGCCAAAAATCGGATCCATCGAGATGATAAGACTGGAGAGCATTCTCATTATTCTGGAAGATAATTTCGACATAGTCATGTAGATTGATGTCCAAAACAGAAGTGCCAAGAACTTCAGGAGTAGAAGGTGATGTATCTTTGATTGAGTTCAAGGAGAAAACACCAGGGATATTGAAGTAGTCAGCAACCTTGAGGGGGGTGGTGGGGTTAATATATGAGACTTTGTTGAGGGCATAACGTAATTTTCCATTTATTTTTGCAGCTGAGTTTGATAATATGAGTGTTCTTGCAACTGGGATTGTCCCATAATGGAATGACCCCTGGGGATTTGGCCTTGCAGCATTTGCGGTCAAATTCCATCTGTATAAATAAATTCAAAATGTAAGTTGTTAAGATACGAAAATGTTAGTTTTTGGTCCGTAAACAAACATCTCAATTAATCTTAAGTTGTTAAGATTCAACGAAATTGTTAGTTTCTAATTCAAAGTGTAACTTTTGCACTACTAACGAGGATGAACTAGTACCGTAACATTATTTGGACAAAAGTGCAACTTGATGTCAATATTGGAGATCATTATTATGACAATTAACGCTAAATAAAATGTGAAAACGAATCACAAATTCAAAACGTGAGATAATTGTTGATTTGGTCTCAAATAGTGGAACGAACATGTACTTTGGTCCCGCATAGTCACTTATTGCAAATTAGTCCCCAAAAGTGAAAATATAGTCCTTGAAAGTGACAATCACCCATATGATAGAATTGTCACTTTCGAAAACTATACTAGAACGCTTGAGCCACTTTTATGGACTAATCTGCAACATTGTAAGTATCTGAGACTACAGTGTAACTATGTCCCACTATATGAAAGAAAACAATTACCTTATGGTTCTTGCTTGTTTCATGGACCAATGAACATGGTAAGTGGGGCCAATAGGCAATGGTTTAGCAGCCGGGGTTGTGGAGCCTTGATAATGAAGGATGGCTGTTGCCGTAAGGACAGGTTTGGTGAAACGAGTAGAGGCAACAATAAAATAGTCCTTAATTTGAGCATTTAAAGTGACAAGAATAGAAGAAGATTGGCCAGGATGAATATCTATTGATTCATAAACATCTTGCATAGTGTGACCTCCTTCAACTTCCACCAAATGCATTGTGTGTCCTTGGATCCTAAAGTTTATTGAAGTTGTTAAGGCAACATTTGAGACCCTGAACATATATGTCCCTCCTGAAAAATAACAAAAATCAATTAACATCAAACATGTATTGGGAAACAGGAAAAGTGACATCGAGGTCGCTAAATTTTACATTAATTGTCAATTAGGTCCCTAAATTTTTTGTATTTATCAGTTTAGGACTCTAAATTTTATTTTGTATGTCAAAATGCAAGAATATATCTTATTTGCCCTAATAAACCTTTGTAATTTTTTATTTATGTATAGAATTCATTTCATGTTTTTCCTGTTATAAAAGTGTCTGACTGAAGCAAGTACCCTTTTGCGCGGTAAAACTAGCAGAAGTTGGAAGACCATTGATGAGAAGGCCATTTGGAAAAGGCATGGATTTTCCACTGTCCAATGTTTGTTGCAATACCTACATAATATAATGTAATGTTATGCTTCAAACTAACAAAATATAATAAGCATATATATTCATTACTAGTACTCTATTACAAATTTCAAATAACGAATACAAATATTGATAACTAATAAAACTCTAAAGCAGGTGGTAACTAATATAAAAGTATGAAATAAATTGTCACCAACTAGAATTATAGTCGAGACTCCTAACTGGAAACGTGATTCATCAGGCTATTGAACCATCAATATTATTAGTATTAAAGTTAATTTATCTTATTAAAAATGGCAACTAACCTTGTGATCAACATTCCACCAATCACCAACGAGGACAGTGAATTCTTGAATAGGCTTGGGGTAGGGGACTGCTATGACTTCCCTAGCATAAACATTGAACCCTCCATAACCACCAGCTGCTCTGTGCATTAGAGTTGATGGAAAGTATTGGAATGTTCCAATTTGATCTTTCATTTGCATTTTGTATGTCCAATTTGTGTTTGGAGGAATTGGACAATTTGTTCCAAGAACTCCATCTTGCCATGAGGTCTTTCTTTGTTTCACTCCATTCCTATAATAACGTTAACATATTATGTAAGAATTACGAGCATATAGATTTTAAAAAGAATAACATATATATATATATATTTGTGTAAGTATAAACTAACCATGTAATCAGAAATGGCTCATCAAGTTTGTTGTGAACGTTGACAATAACATTGTCATTCGTGACTGCATCAATGGTCGGACCAGGGAATTGGCCATTGATCAAAATGCCCTGAAATGTCGAATAGAAAAACAAAGTATTACGATAAGTATATGTTTTCGTCGAAAAATATATCGTATAAAATTATTTATATTTTTCACTACACTTGTTGATAAGTCGATATTCCAAAAACTTACCCTTTGTTTCACCCCTAGTGGTGCAATAGTTCCATATGACACCACCCAATCAAAAAATCTGTAAGGGTCCTCAGCTTGCACGTAGAGAGCACCCAAACATATAACCAATAATCCAAAATAAAAACAAAGAGAAGTGGCTTGCTTCATTTTCTCAACTGTCCTTGAAAGTTAACCAAAATAAAAGTCAGTTTCTCATCAAATACACTCCATGCACATATAGTACTTCATATTTGAAACTTAACTAATACTCAAGAAGATTAGAATTGTAATTCGATTTATTTTTACTTGTCGTTCTAGCCAGTTACACATAGACAAGGAAAATAAAAACAAGTCAAAAAATATATTAAAAATGTGGAAAGTACAATTTTAATACTAGAATGACAAATTTTTCGAACAAAAATAATTATGCTAGAAGGATAAGAAATAATGAATGGAGGAATTAGTGAACACCTCAATGAATCAAGGATCCCAATGAGTGAAAATAATATCGAAACCCGAAAATAGATCTCCTCAAAAAAAGAGGAAATTAAAGGTAAGTGAAATAGTAGTGATGAATGGAGATGGAAGAGCAAAGTCCGCAGAGGAATGAATTTATATAAGCACTTGTACTAAGGGAACGTGTTTGCTGGCAAACTAACATGGACTCGGATGCCTATTTGCTTAGATGTAATATTAAGCTATTTTACGCCGCAATTCATGCATGCATGCATGCTTCATTTAATTTCTCTAAATCAACAATTCGTACTACTTGTTAAGTTGCTAGCTAGAACGTAACAGTATTTCTCTTTCAATAAACCTACTATAGCCCCCCCCCCCCCTGCACCGACGACACCCCCACCCAGATTTGCAAGCTCCTTCAGGCACGTAGGGCAGCCCCCCACCCCAAGCTTCGATCTGCAACCTATTAGGATTAATGGATAATGAACAAACTAAAGAAAACAAGAATATAAAGATTCAATAATACCAATATTGGTTTATGGTCCGGGAATGCCTACACCACAAATAACAACTATATTAAAGAACAGATTTAAAGATTACAATCTATAATTCTAACCATGATAGAATTTACAAATCCTAATCCTAATTTGATAATATACTCCTAATCATATACAACTAGTATATTCTACTCTAACCATGAGTCTTTTACACCATGATTATCCAAATCTTAGTTCGATTAGGACTCCTCAATAGCGAGGAAACCCAACACAGCCTCCCCGGCCACTAACGACAGCCCCCTACCCTAGCAGCTTCGATCAGCTCATTACTTGTTAATGCAAACGTGGGGTCGTGCCGTCTCTCTGTGCAAGGGGTAATGGGTCGGGTTTTTGTAGTGGGCAGGGGATCGGGTCTATATACGTTAGGGTGGCAAGGGGTATGAGGGGGTCATGTACAGGGGTAAGGTTGAAGATGATAATTTATGTGGTGTACGGGAAATATCCCTCAAGAATGGGTTAATAATAATATAATGGAACTATTTGAAAAGGAAATAATATGAGGGGTCTATTTAAAAAAATGTGGTAGTTGAGGAGTCAAATGCAAATAATACTTAAACTTTAATGAACATATTGAGTTTTATTGCGTACCAATTCTCGATAAGAGGTGTGGCTATGTATACAACAACTACATCGAATATGTTATCTCATGAGTCCATTATTAATGTATTGTTATAAATTGAAATATGTTTTTAGGTACCTTTTAAAAAAATGATAGATGCGATATTTGATTTGCCCATATTGGAGTGCATATGTTTATTTACTATTGAATTTATTATATGGGTTAAAGGATGGTCGATTATATATGTTTCATTCGCACCATATGTCACCATTTGATCACACATATTTCAATGTGTCTCATTCAATCACACATATTTCAAAAATTGATTCGCTTGGTTATATATCTTGTCATAACACATTGATTTTCACTTTTTAGGAATAAATATAGGGGTAAAATTGTCCACAAATATTTTTGAGATACTATTAGAGGATAATAATTCTTGTTATGTATGAACTTCCATTTTTCTAATTGTATTTCTAGCTCTTTTTACGTAAATTAAGAAATAATGATGTTTTACAAATATATATCTAGTTAACGAATAATCAACAATTACATTTATTTATTGGTATTTTACACTGAGTACATTATGTAGGGATTTAAGAGAAAAAAAATCATTATATATTGCATTGAATATGTAAAATATCAATTTAAAAAAAAGGCAAAATCAAAAACCTAAAACGTGAACTAAAAAATTGGAGAACTTTTTTTTTCCTACAACAATTTATTATTGGGTATGTAGAACCTCTTTCTAGATATCACTGGACTCAAACTAATGAAATCATTTGCTGTATATAGTACTATCTCCGTCCCTAAAAGATTGTCACATTTTGACTTTTGTTAGTCAAATATAACAAAATTTAATCATGAACTATCATTAAAAGATAAAAATAATATAGCATTGTGAGACCTTGTTAGATTCGTGTCAATATATATTTTTGAAATATCAATTTTTTTTAATTTTTCACATGTAAAATAATAGATATTTACGTTTTAAATCGTGTTTTGTTGACTACCAAAAGTCAAAACGTGACAATCATTTAGGTATGGAGGGAGTAATCTCTAGTAATATATAGACCTTTTATGTCTTACTTAATTATTCAAGTATTGAAAAGAAAAAAAGAGATCCGTCCGAAGGTGGTGATTAATAAACGGCGAGGACGACGGAGTCGAGATCGGATCTCCATTAACTCATTAATTGCAATAGTTTTGCAAGTGTATGTTTTACATAATATCTCACATGGACCTTTTAATACTATTATTTTGAGTATTTACTTGTCAACTCTACACAACATTTTGTTCCAATTCTTAATATATGTGGGTTTGTAAGAAATATATATTTCCAGGAATGTAAGAAATCCACAAGAAGTCAAAGGGGTCGACAATTAAACACTCATCCCAAGCGTGGATCTAAGTACTTGATCATGGTACCGACACCAACTAGCAACTCGTACTGATTATGCGTGGACCTTTTTAGAATTTGATGAAATATGGGAGATGAAATGTCTACACCGCAAGACCGGACAAGTTGATCCCTCGCCAAAATCTCGTGCTAAAGAGCGTGGAGGTTCGAGTCCTGTTCAAGGCATAGTTGTTGTCCGAGCTCTGTGATTCAAGACAAAGAATTCCCGTTATCACTAGTCTGAGTGTCCCGAGATCCAGTGCCCGTAACGCTCGTTATTCGACTTCTTTTGTGGTGGTCACAGGTTTTTTAACCACTCATTATCTTCAACATCGCAACTTGTTCCTCCCCTTTTCTTCTTTAGTTTATAACTACTTGAGAACTTCGATGTCTAACCTACCAATTACGGTGGATTCGTCGGATTGAAAGCTCCATTAGCTCCTCGGCTCCATACTGCTCCAGCCGCTCGCTGTAATAGCTTGCTTCACATGTCATATCGGATTTTACTAAAATGACACTCCCAAGGATGTGTCTCGATTGATCAGAGCTTGTCTTTAATTACTTCAATAAAAGATTTGCTTCTTAAGAGGAGAACGACCACGTTGTGAAAGAGCGATATAATTTTATATTGTAAAAATGACACGAATTTTCGAATCCGAATTTGAGTTCAAATAGAGAATACGATTTCGAACGCAAATATCGAACTCGAATCGAATACGCACACGAACTGAATATTAACAGCAAATCGAACATGAATCCAAATACATGTAAAAAACTAAAACATTCGATTACATTCGTTCGAATCCAATTCGGTTCGTACCATAACTTTATATAAGGACAGATGAGATAATGTGGTTTAAACATGTGGGTAGTTTTTTCTTTTATTTTTTTGCTAAAAATAAAAAAATTCCACTTCGAAAAATAATTACCATCACTATTACAAAATATCACTTGGCCAACCCTTGAAAATTCACTTGGACGACACATTTAAGGGTTGAGATTAGAGCGGTCGGCCAAGTGAAACTCACTTGGATGAACTCACGCGAGCGTGTCGGCCAAGTGAGCTCACTTGGACGACCCCACACGGAAGTGTCGGCTAAGTGAGCACTTGGCTAAAGTTCAACTAGTAAAGAATTAGAATGACAAGTACCAACATATCATCTTTTCACGCAAAGTAGGTTCAACTCTGATAAGGAGCGAGGCTTGTGTTGAACTGGTTAACATGAATGCTTTAGTCCCTTGATTGGGTAGGACAAATTATTTACATCTGTGTACTCCAGCGTAGGGGTTCATGAGGCCATTAGTGTGACAGTTTCACAATGCCTTTCAAGAAACTATTAGCCTTTTTTATATATAGGCACCTGAACATTAATAATCATTTCAAATAGCCACCTAAACTATTGAACATTTCAAAATGGCACTTCAAATGTATTTTTTGCACCTGAACTTTTAATAAATATTTTTTCCACCTCAACTTCACTATAACAGGTATACTTAAGGTCAAAATGAGAATTTTATACAATCTTACATTTTATGGTTTATGTTTTAAATAACATACACTAAATTGAATCAATTTTTTATTAATCTGTATTAATTATATAAAAAATAAAATAAAATCACCATCTTCATCCTTACACTACTCTAACACCCCTCCCCCTCATAGTATGGAAATCTAATGTTTTTGTAAGCACCGAGCTTCAATTTGGAGTTCATTTTCGCTTCGGATGATAAAAGGTTCAAGGTTCAGAGGGATAAAGAAGAGAAGAGGTTCAATTTATGGATAAAAGGATTATGGGGTAAAAAATAAAAGAAGATTCTAGTAGTTAGTAATTTAATTATGTGTTTGGACTAAAATTAGCCTTTGTACTTTTGTACTTAAAAAAGAGATCTCGCATCTAACCGGTAAATTGGACGAAAATAGAATGGTCGCATTGTCTAACAACTTGAGTGATGTATGTATTTGGGTTAAAAATGAACGTTAGTGATCATGTGGTAAATAAATCAAACGTATGAGTATCAATCGTTGCGGGAGGAGATGACTCATATGAGAGAACTCATATGGGAGATTAGTAGTCAGATGCAACGTTGGAGCGCATATGGCGGACCACCACAAGGACCACCACCACCACCCCACCTACATATGATATGGATGATGAAGAAACACATGAATGAATGTGTTTTATCAGTTTTTGTATGAACTTTATTTGAATGTTTGAATTGTAACTTAAGTTTGAATGATTTTCTAATTTATGATTATGTTTTGGACGATCATGTGAATTGTGATGTGTTTGAATTGATATTTGAATTGATTATGAATTATGTTTTCGATGAGTGTGTATTGAATGGTGGTAGAGATTGATATGTTTTAGACCGTTGAATGATTTTCATGAATTGCTTTCGATGAATATGTTTATGAGTATGTTTTGGATGATCATGTGAATTTATGTTTGAATTGCTTTGTAAAGATTGATATTTGATCATGAATTGCTTTGTAGATATTATAAGCTGGTTTTTAGCATCTGCTTCTGCTGATACAACGTGGCCACGTTGAAACTAACGTCTACACGTTCATTCTGCATAACGTGGCCATGTTGTTAGGGGGCCTGAGGGGCCTCATACCGGGCCGGACCGAATTTGAGATGGGCTTGAACCAGGCCCGGGACTCAATACCCAAGCCCCTGTCCGCCCCACCACTAAACGGACCAGGGGCCGTTCGTGGACCTGGTGGACCGGGCCGAGCTCAAACCGGACTAGTGGACCGGGCCCTCGGACCGTCCGAGGGGGGCCGTCCATTAGCCACCCTTAGTGGTAGGATTAGGTTTGTTTAACATTGTCTTCCCTAAATTGCAAATCAAATATTTTTAATATTAAAGTGTCCGAGCTAGAGGGGCCCATGCTCCTTAACGAACATTGCTCGGGAGGCTCACTTATAGAGCCCCGTTTGGCCTTGTTCCCCCTTTTAGAGGACCTGCTATGGGTCTAGAGTACCCCGTTAGAACTTGGTAGAGGCCATTTGATGGATGGTAACAAAAAAAAAGTATTTCCTTCACTCCTAAATGATTTTCACATTTTGACTTTTCATGATCAACAAAATACGATTTAAAACATAAATATATCTTATGTTATATGCGAAAAAATTATAAAAAGTTGATATTTCAAAAATATATATTGAGACGAATTTAACAAATCCCACAACTATATTATTTCTTATCGTTTAATGAGAATTTATGATCAAATTTCTTAATATTTGACAAACAAAAGTTAAAATGTGATAATCTTTTAGGGACGGAGGTAGTAATAAATTTTATTGCGGTAAAGTTGAATTATGGTAATAGACAAAAAGATATCATTTGATGTGTAAAATCATATGTAAATGTGAATTCAGATGATGTACAACTAAAATTTGAATGTTTCCTCTTCTCTCTAGCAGCCAAACTCTTATGACTGTAATAAAAATGAATCAACAGATAAATAACTAAACTTAAGGATGTCGTCCAGCGGCCTGCCCACATAGCAATGCGTTGGCAGGTATGTCATATTCATTAGCAAGGTTCTTGACAGGGTTGAAAACTCTGAGGTAAAATTGTTGCCCAAGATATTGCCTTGCCCACATCGCGGACCTAACGTTCCACATCCCTTGGTTGTCTAATGAGACGAGTATTGCTGTCCAAGAGTTGGGGAAAACCTGCCAAAAGAATCACAAATGGAGCATCAGGGCAGCTGATTTTGTAACAATCATTGGTCGGTTAGAGCAGAACTAGAATAAAAGAAACTGAGAGTTACCTGTGTCGTGTGTCTAGTAAGAGCATCAACAAGGTTGTATCCTTTCCTGCTATCTGGAGACCATTTTTGTGACCCGAAGCTGTGATTGTTAACAAAATGACAATTAGAGAGTGTTTAAATTTGTTAATAAATGCAAAGTTTCTGGAGAAGGACTAACCCTACAACCCAGAAATCATAACCATCAAGATGCCATGACTGTGTAGTTTTCTCATCATTTTGGAAAACAATTTCGATGAAATCGTGATGAGAAGATGGCATCACTGAAGTAGCCACATAAGCTGGGCCATCAGAAGGGGAACTCTGGAGGACGTTCGTGTCAAAAACACCCGGGATATTGAAATAATCAGCAAGTTTGACGGGTGTATCAGCATTAACATAGGACACCCTATTGACGGCATATCTCTGCTTGCCACTGATAACAGGTGCAGAATTTGCTAGAACAATGGTCCTTGATGTAATGATTTTTCCATAATGGAAAGATCCTTGGGGGTTTGGTCTAGCAGCATTTGATGTTAAATTCCACCTATAGTTCATAATGGTGGACATCAGCATACAGTAAACAATTGTTATTGAGTTCGTAACATTGGAAATGTAATCAGGCGGCTTATTAAACTATGATCAATCACACTCTCCGTATTTAGTATATTTGGTAGTATTTTATAGTATTCACTAACGTCTAGTCAGATTATCCTACTATCAAGAAATTTCAGTAAGCTTCTTATGTTTGTGAATGATCACAAGTATGAAAATTGACATATTGCATAGTTTATATTTCAACATATAGCAAGTAGAATACCTGAAAGTTCTAGCTTGTTGCATAGACCAGTGCATTTGTCCGCTTGGAGCAGCAGGGACAGGTCCAGAAACAGGTGTGTGAGAGTTGGAGTAGTGCAACACTCCACTAACAGTAAGAACCGGCCTTGTAAACCGAGTAGATGCTACAATATAGTAATCCTTAGGAGGTTGATCTAACGTGACGAGGACGCTAACCGACTGACCAACGTGTATATCAAGAGAATCATACATATTCTGTATAACATGAGAACCTTCAACCTCAACTAGCTTCATTTGGTGGCCTTGGATTCTGAAATTAATGGATGTAGACAAACCCATGTTCGAGATCCTGAACATGTATGTCTGACCTGAATGGTTAAGAAACAAGGTTCTTGTAAAAAAGGACGTCATAATAATAATTGCAAAAAACTATAAAGTCCACAACTATGGAAAATTTATTTTAGACATTCAGGAAAATGGTAATAACCTTGATCACCACTGAAACTTCCTTGAGCTTGGCCGTTGATAAGGAGTCCATCAGGGAAACCCAGAGACTTCCCTGAATCAAGAGTTTGCTGTAATGCCTGCAAAATAAATTGAAAACTTCATTCATTATTCATCCGTTTTTAGACTACAGAGATGAACTAAATCTTCCACAAAAATGATTACACCCATCATTAAACTTGCTAACTCGAAAGATTTAACGTATAAATGGCTTGAATAATGTCAGTTCTAGCAAATAACAAGACAGATTATATCTTCTAGCAAACTTAAAAATACATTTCAGCTAGCAGCTTCTATTGGGAATGCCAGTATATCTCTTCTTATACAGAGCACCCGTTACATATAATATTCTAAGTTCTACTTAGTGTTTTTAATAACTTACGGCCAAACATTATTCGAGTCAAGATAATCAGGGGGTGCTCGCAGGGTTTCAAGATGAATGCAAATGGCTAAAACGATTACCAACCTTGTGACCAGCGGCATACCAATCACCAACCAGTAAACTGAAATCTCCAGCAGGTTTAGCATATGGTACAGGAATGACCGATCTTGCGTAGACATTTAGAGCTCCAAAGCCTCCTGCGGCTCTGTGCATTGCAGTTGACGGGAAGTAAGTGTAACTTCCAATTTGGTCCTTGGTTTGGAACTTGTATGTATAGTTGCCATTTGGGGGTACAGGACAATTAGTCCCCAATACCCCATCTTGCCAAGAATTCTTTCTCTGTTTAATACCATTCCTATATCACAAAATCCCATTATCATCATTCTATCAAAATATCCTAACCATTTTCGAATCACCTAATAATTTACTACTACCATCATTATTTTCGAGTTAATTGCACAAACAATGCCGGAGTTTAGCAAAAGTCGAGATTTTGTACTCAGAGTATGCATTGATACAATGATTGTCACTAGAACTACAAACTTGTTGCACGAACTATCATTTTCTTCAATCAACTTATCAACATTACATACTAACAAATAGGGAACAACCTATTTACATAAAAAAGATAAAACACGATGTAAATGAAAAATATTTCATGTGTTGTTAGACATACAAAATGATCACTTGTGCATCAAGTATGTAACTAAGAAGAATACCACTTCATCAATGCAAACTCCATTAACTAAATCTCGATTTTTGCTAAACTTCCAGAACCATTTATGCAATTATCTCAACTTAAAAATGTTGAACCGCAACCTTAATGGCCCCGTTGCCCCTGCCATGGGGAGTCGCGAGGATGCAGCTATCTACACTATTTTCACTAAAGCTCGAAATAGAAAACTAACCATGTCAAGAGAAAAGGCTCATCCAGCTTGTTAATGAGGTTGAGAACTACATTATCATTAGTGACAAGATCCAACCTTGGACCAGGAAACTGACCATTGATGAGTATGATCTTCATATTCAAACATTAAAAGTACCCAAAAACAAAAAGAAAAACAAATTAGTCTCATATTCTTCTCTTACAAAGTTACAATTGTAGTAAGAAACAGAGTTATAGGACAAACCTTTTGGGACACCCCAAGTGGAGATGTTGTACCGTAAGTAACAGTCCATTCATAGTACTTATAATCATCCTCTGCCTTAACAACATAAACATTCCACAAAGCTAAAATGGCACAAACAAAATGGAACAAACATCTTCTACTCATTGTAATATGCTTAACAAATGGGGGTGATTTTTGAATAGAAGGAATAAATTTTTCTCTATATTTGTTGTCTGAAAATGGTGAATCAATAATTTTGCTGTCTGAACACAGCGCAAAAGTAGTAGGGAGTGAGTTTATGATAGTGTTAGCGGATATATAGTGATGACAAATTTGGTAATTTAGTGACAGCTATCATATGGTGTACACCACGCGGTTTTCTCATAATGATTGACAGCTTATTAATTTCTCATATCGATTTCAATTACCTTATCAATTATCATTGTACTAACATGTACTTAATAGTTAAATTGTGCTATATATTTTAATTTTTTATAATAATTATAAGAAAAACTATTAACGCCGACTTCCTTTCATTATAATATGTGTTTTATTTTATTATAACTTAAATTAATTTATATAAAAACTATTATTAAAAACTTGTAATAATGTAGGAGTAGCATATAACGTTACACATGTTTCATTTGGTAGTAGTACTGTATAGTAGTAAGTTTTGAATCTTGATTGTTTGTAACCTTAAGTTGAGTGAATCGAAAATATAATTAGTAGAGTCTCAAGAGAAGCAAACCAAAAGCCACCCACGTCTGCCATATTCGGTGCCGCTAATTAGATTATCTGGTAGGTAGTAATGAGTAATGACATGATTCTGATTTTTAAAGCACGTTTGATTATATATATTCATCATAATAACATTGTTATTCGATTACATTTACTTTTAGTTTATCATATCATTTATTATTCGATCACACATATTTCAATAATTTCTTACTAAAAATTTGATTCAAATAGCACTAAACTAGAGTATTAAATTATCAATCAAACGATAATAGTGACTTGAAAGGTACAAAAGGAAAAGTAATTGCCAATTGTTAGGTAGGCCACAAAATGATGAGTGCTCATAAACATAATGCATACTCCATGGTATTTTGAAAAGCAAAAAAACAGGTGATGCTAGGATAAGAATACATACAAATGCCCAAAAGACTATAAATTCAAATATTCAATACTATTACTATCAAATGATAAGCTCACATGCATGTGAGAATTGAGATGTTGGTAGTTGTGTTTGTGGTTAATATTCGAAATGGGAATCAAACAATGACTTCAATTCTATATTATGGCCTTATGGGAACCACACGGTTTTGGATTTTGAGTACCCATTTGGCCCACACATCCATAATTCATTTCATCTTCTACTGTTCATTTCTTTAAATAATATCATCATCACTTGTACTACTAAATAAGCAAACTTGAAAACAACTTATGATGAAGTGGGTATTAATTCATCAAATTTTAAATTTACATGTCCACACATAATCTTTTGATATAAGATTTTTTTTTCAAACATCATATAAATGTACAAGTCTAATCGTTTTTTATTCAATTAATTTTACCTGCTCATTTCTTAGTGAAAAGATTCGGTGCATCAATACTTCGGTGCACCCGGTGCATCAAGTACCCATTTAAAGGTTTTACGTGGGTACTGTACCCACTTGAAACTTCATCATTGGTACTTGTACCCAAATTGTACTATAACAATGGTACAATACCACATATTTATCAATCCAAAATAAATATGTGGTATTGTACCATTGTTATAGTACAATTTGGGTACAAGTACCAATGATGAAGTTTCAAGTGGGTACAGTACCCACGTAAAACCTTTAAATGGGTACTTGATGCACCGGGTGCACCGAATTATTGATGCACCGAATCCGGACTCCATTTCTTATTGCCTTAAAACTTCCATCTTCCCGAATCAAACATGAATTTTTCGATTCATTGAACTCTCACGCTCAATCTAGCCCTAGGAATGATTTGGTCTCAAAGCTCTAGAATATTGTGTCATGTTATATATTAAACCTATCTTAGAATATGTATGGTTACAAACTATATACTGTATAGGTTATACTTATAAGTTATGACAAGTCATGTTAATTGAAATTGAAGCTATAAAATATAAAATACTTCATTTTTAAATGATTAGTATATTTTGATTTTCATTATCAACAAAACACAATTTAAAATATATATATATATATATATATCTTATTCTACATGCTAAAACATTATAAAAAGTTGATATTTTAAAAATATATATTGAGACGAATCTAACACGAATCCACATGATTATATTATTTCTTATCGTTTAATAAAAATTCTTGATCAAATTTTTTAAAATTTGACTATAAAAGTCATAATCTACCAATCATTTAGAATCGAAGGGAGTATGTCCTTAGACTTATCTAACTAGTTGGGTCCAGTTGGATTGTTCGAGGCCTAGACCCATTAGGTAGGTCCGTGTATTAGTAAGACGGACATGATATAGGTATTGATCCACAAGCCCGGCCTCGGTTCGAGCTCTCATAAAAGTCACTATGTATTCAATGAGGGCCCGTCAAATGCCTTAAGGCCACTCCATAAAGAAGTCTGGTGTAAATGTGTAATTACTAGTGGAAAAGGCCGGCCTCGGAGGGAGTATTGCCCTTAGACTTTTATGAGTTAATCGAGTAGGTTAGTAAAAAAAGCTTTTGTTAGTGATAAAAAGGTTCTGGATTTGAATCTTACATAATCGCTAAATTACAAAAAACAAAAAACAAAAAATTAAGAGGGACTTCCTTAAAACAAAAAGTCAAAAGGAAGTACAAAATTAATTAAGAGATAGTAGTATTTAATGTATCGAGGATAATGTAAATTTAATAGTAATATACATATTACGTAGTTATTATACACACCGATAAGAAGTTGTCGATTATCCAGCATAAATGAGAGATGACATATCTCGAGGTTTAATAAATAATGTTAAATATAATGTCATTCAGGAACACTAGATAATTGAATTAAAAGAACCTTTTTAATAGGGATAAATAAGAAAAAGATAAGTTTGGTGTAATTACTTATGTTGATGATAATCATTATACTTTGCATATTTAATGTATATCATTTATAGCATAAAACTTATATTCACATGTTAAAAGAACCCTTTTAAATAAGAACGAGATAAGTTCGGTGTAATTACTTATCTTCATAATCATTATACTTCGTACATTTAAGGTACTCCCTCCGTCCCTAATATTTTGACTTTTCATGATAAATAAAACACGATTTTAAATATAAATATCTCATATTCTACATATGAAAAAATTATAAAAAATTGATAGTTTAAAAATATATATTGAGACGAATCTAACAAGATATCATATATATGACTATATTATTCTTATTGGTTAATGAGAATTATTGATCAAAGTTTTTAAAGTTTGACCATGTAAAATTAAAATGTATCAATCATTTAAGTACGGAGGGAGTATATCATTTATAGCATAAAACTTATATTGATGGATGTGGTAGTGTAAAATCATTATCATGCATTTTCTTAAAAACTTGTGATCTCACTCAATATAACGATAGGGAGTTTATGCTAGTAATCAAAACATGATGTCAAAGCTGCTAAAAGAGCATCCTTTATAAAAGAAAAAATCCATCTACTTCATGAAATAATAGGTGCAACTTGGCATGCCCGAAGAATATCTTCTTCCTATCAAAACCAACGTGCCAATGTACTAGGCATGCGTAACACAAACTAAAAAAAATGATTAATCACAAATATCTACGATATATCTTCTCGCGACCCGAGTGTGCTGTTTCGATTATGAGAAAATACCCATATACCAGATTTGCTTAGAATGTAGCACGATTTGCTTGCATGTTACCTTCATGGAAGAATTCTTGAAAAGCCCATAAGCCCTAAGTTGAGGATGTTTAGCATGAAGGGCCACCACCACTGAATCCTTCTTCACTACTGTTAGTCCTCTGTTGCAGATGATGATATTGATGAGTCTGCTGCTCACTACTGTTAGTCCTCTGTTGCAGATGATGATATTGATGAGTCTGCTGCTCACTACTGTCAGTCCTCTGTTGCAGATGATGATGTTGATGAGTCTGCTGGGCTTGCTGTTGGTTCAGCATCATCTGTGGCTCGAGTTGTAGTGATTGAGCCAAATGTGGATGTTCTTGCTGATGATGCAGGGGTTGCTGTTCTTGATGATGATGATGCAGGGGTAGCTGTTCTTGACGATGATGCTCGGGTTGCTGTTCTTGATAATGATGCTGCTGATGGGGTTGTTGTTCTTGATGCCCATCTTGCGGAATTTGTTGATAGTTGTTCTGGTGTTCATAATAACCCCCCAAAGCCAATGAAGGCTGCATCACATTAGCAGAAGAGTTCATCTGATTATATCCGGTTGCATCAACTACTTGGCTGTGATCATCAAAATCCCCACTGTTAAACCGAGTAATTTCTTCTTGCTGTTGCTGCTGTAGTCGTTGTTGATGCTCGTAATTTCTCAACATCTGTTGTTGCTCCCTCGCAGCAGCAACAGCAGCAATCTGTTGTTGTGCCTCGATAAACGCTTGCCTTTGTTGTATTTGCGCTTGCTGTTGTTGCAGCTTCGGATTTCCCATTGCTAGCTGACCCAACATCCCCTGATGCACCTCGGGTGGCACGGGATGCACGGCTGGCATAGCCATCTTTTGTTGCATATGCATCGGCAAAAGGGCGGTTGCAGAAGGATTATTAAGGACGTGTTGTTGCAAGGCGATAGGCATCAATGCGGTCGGGCCAACATAAGTAGCCAATTCTTTTCTAGCCTGCAACAACTCACGCTTGATGTGTTGCAACTTATGTTGCAGACCTGAAATTAGGCCAACACAACCGTAGACAGGGTCCCTGAGGCGAAATTCGGCCTCATATGCGAGGGAATAAACTGCATCTTCGCGCTGAGACGCGTCCAGTTCGTTGAGCAATTTAGCCACATTGCTAGCACCAAACACCTTGTGCACATTTGCAAACTTCTGAGGATTATCTGGGGGGAAATAGGGTGCAAACACACACTCCTGTGTGCATTTTCGCCGAAGAAACTTGCATGCCGCACATGGCGAATTCGATGACGACATGATCTTCTTCAATTTCTTCTCTTCTCTACAACAACAAACAACCCATCAATTGCAATAATCAAAAATCAAAACCAACATCATTATTCACCAAAAAAACTCCAATCCTTCATCATATTTCATCTTCATAAAAATCGTTTTTAACAAATTCAATAGTATATCAAATTGTGAAAAAATTAATACTCCATTAGCAATCAATCATTAATTACTAAGAAATTTATACCTGAATTTGGAGGTGATTGTGGTCGCGTAGGCTCTCGAGTCGTTACTGAAACAGGGTGCTCGATGAGTAGTATTCAGGGAATTATTTAGGGTTTATTTCGCTTATATAAATGGACCCAACAATAAAATCAATGCAATATCTTCGACGAAAATAACAAGCATTTTCATGGGGGGAAAATCAAGAATTCGTAAAAAATCAAGAATGCGTAAGAAACCGTTCTAAGGCAATTATATAAGCTAAGATCGAATGAATAAATGCAGTTGGCATGCAGGGCGACGTCGGTTGATCATTTGAACCACCACTATTTTGATAAAAGAAAAAAAAGAAAATTTAAATTTTGAATTTATACGTCTCGTATGATATCATGTGGAATTGTGTAGTGGGATTTACCTTAAATGTGGTGGGGCAAATTAAAAAAAAAAAAGAAATTAGAGAAGAAATCTTGGAGATGAGAGAAAAAGAGAAGGAATAGAAGATGAAGATGACGTAAAAAATGTGAATAAAGAAAAATAGGTTTTTATTTAGTCAAGTCGAATGGACTGGTTGGGTTGGGCCAAAATATTTGTATTTATATAACATAGATTTAACCTAATTTATCTAAATTTTATTATTAAATCAACTAAAAAATTTATTGCTAATCTACCAAAAATAAAATCTTTCCTTATCAAACTAAACAGTAAACAGCCTCTTTAATTCAAGGTTATTTATGAAAAAATGGCTTTAAAGGAAAATAGTTTGGAAGTGGACAATTAAAGTGGGACAATGAAGATAATCGAAAATGCACCTTTTGCTGGTTTTGTTTGAGAGTAAAATTGGTCTTCAAGATTAAAAATAGACCCCAGTGATAATGAAACTTCTACGGAGTACGTATATAACTGTTTGTTTAAATCCTTTTATCAACATATCGAGCAGGGCCGGTCTATAGATTTTCGGGGCCTAGTGCGAAAATGGAAAATGGGGCCCTCGACAATTTTTTTTCGAGGATTCATTTTTATCCATTAAAATGAATATTAAAAATTACACAAAAAAATATCTTAACATTATTTGATGCAAAATTGTTATACAAACGGTATCTTCAAATCCATTATCAACTAAAATATCTCCCGTTTCATGGTCAAGATTTTCCCAAGTTCTAGGGTTGTGAAAATCAAAATGTGGAAAAGATTCATTATTGTAAGCTAAATTTTCATTATCGAGTTCATTTGGCATAATATGTTTTTATTATCAAGTTCTCTTGACACTATATTTTGATCACTTGAAACTACATTTTTTCCCTCAAATTTTGATTTAATTGATCATTAGGTATAACAATACTTTTGGTAAGCAGTAGTTTTGTCCATGGTTCAAAGTTTCTTTTCTGAATATAGTTTCGAAATTATAAAATTAAGAAACGTTTCGGAAACATTATGTGCAACGACCCACCTAGGCCCCCTGAGGTTAGGCTGCATATCAATGCGGTAACAGAGTCATCACTCGATGGATGACTCGATAAACTTACGTAAAACATAGGAGTAATAATTTTAAATAGTGATCACAAGGCCCTTATACGGGCTTGACTCGAATTGACGAACGAGCAAACTACTAACGAGTTTTAAATAAAACGAAACGAGTTATTAAAATTATATAATTTATTATTATATTTTAAATCAGAGAATTAACCCATGTTATTACATTATGGAAACATTCAAGAAACGATGTAAAAATGTAAAACGTCAAAATAAATTATAAGTATATGTTAAACAAAATTCGAATAAACATAAATATTACTGTAGTATATATAAGTTTGAACTACTCTAAAAATAAAATAAAATATTTTGAAATCAATGCTATATATGTTAACAAATGATTAAATTTTATGGAAAATATTTACATCATTTAATATTATTTGTAAGAATATCTAAAAGTTAGATCTAACAACAAATAGACAATTGTAATTATCTAACATGTTAAACGTGTGAGTTATATGTTATATATGTATATTGGCAAAAGGTTATGAATAATTATTTTAATCATTAATAAACTCTTTTTAAACAAATACCTTTAGTTCATATATGTCTAATAAAATTGAAAACTTGAACTTAAGCTACGAAAAAAATTAATTTCGAAATACAAACATTTCGTTTTCATAATTTCAAAATTGAAAATTTTCGTATGTTTCGTAGAAAATTCTAGAAAATTTGGGGCCCCTCTAAAACGGGGGCTAGTGCGGTTGCGCTTCCCTGCCATGGGTAAGGGCCGGCGTAATAGAAGAGTTTTGGAAGAAAAAAATGATAAACAGATTAGTTAAAAGTAAACGAAAAAATGGGATAAGCAGGAATCATCAACCATTTATACATACACACATGTATGAATATCTCAACAAATTATAACCTTTACTAAATGGTTAGGATTTGTTTAATTGGATGATGCTCCTTTACTCGTGAATTTGTTTAGGTAATCTTTGATTTGTTTTATATTTTCCATTCAAGTAAAAGTTCACTAGGGGGTGTTTGATAAAAATATTAGGGTAGAAGGTGTCCAATATCACTAACATTTTTTTTTACTTTGATCACCTATATTTATTTTCAATCCAAATACAGTGCAACCCATCTGTTTTTTATCAATTTTTTCGATATCAAAATTTTAAGCACAAAAGTATGATGGACAATTTAGTCAAGACATTTAAATTTTTTACTAACTATTTCAGTTATTACACGAGTACTTAACAAAACACGATCACCATCCCCACCCCACGCAACCACCATCGTTAACTTGAGTTGCGCCCTTTTCCATCTAATTGACCCCTCCCGTATTGACCATCATCGTCATTCCCACCCCATTCAAAATCACATAAAGATTCAATTTTTACAGTAAACATATATTATTTAGGTATTGGTATTTTTCGAAACATGTATGATCAAATGAGTCAATTTTTGAAACATGTATGATCCGATGAGTCATTCCCAAACAAGTAATGATCAAATGATGAATGGTCTAATACATGTATGACCGAATGAGCCATTAGTCTAATTTAATTCTCAAAATTGATATAATGACTATTCTACTTCTCATGTGATACCATTAATGAAGGAATTAACAACATAATGGACGGAGTGTTTTGATGGGTCATTTTTTTAAACATGTATGATCAAACGGGATATGTGGAAATATATGTGATCAAACAGGAAATGATTTACAACATGTATGATCGAAAGTACCGTTATTCCATCTCTTAATGTTGTTGTTTATACTTGGATCCATGTAAAAATAGTAGGAAAAGCGACAAATAATTACTTTCTAATTGACGTTGTTATGCATTACTTAAAAAAAGTATAAACAACATCAATGTTTGGCAATGACACCTAATCATAACACAAGATGATCTTGAACACTCCATCTACCCCCATCCACCCACACACATTCTATAAAAATGTTCACATTACTTGCCACCTATGGTTCCTTTTATTGTGTGCATCAATGGTTGGATGCCATTATGATTTAAATTTAATCCAACTAAACTTGTGTGTTCTTTGTTTAATGTATTTGATAATCATGATTAATTGAATCTATATAATTGATTGGTTGATAAATTAATTAAAGAAATAGTTAAAAACTTAATTGCAAACATAAATTTTTAGGATATTAATACAAATAAAAAGAGAATGAGGGACTAGAAGGAGTATATACCTAAATATTCTTTCCAAACCAAAATAATTGTGTTTTTCACATATCGAGATAAATCTTTGACCTTTAATTATTAAAAAAAAAAAATTAAAATTAATACACTTTAAAATACAAATCAAACTATATAAATTTTATATATCTTAGAATAAGTAATAATTAGTAATTTATGGTCAAATTTCAATTTTGAAAAATCAAACATCAATTATTTTGAATTTGAAGGAAGTATTTGTTTGCATTAGTTATTTTTTGTTATCATATATCAACTATACATCTAAGATAAATTAGTTGATTCCTATATATCATACAAAAAAGTAGTCGAATAATGTTTCAAAAAAAATAAATTATTTCCCTTATGCACTACTTTCTCACTTCATCAAATTTCTCCATACCAAACATCCCTTAGAGTGTGTTTGGTATGATGGAATGGAATGAATTAAACAGGAATGGAATTGAATGACTTGGTTTGGTACTTCGGAATTGATATTCATTGCATTCCTTAGTTAATCCCATTACCCCATTTGAGGTAATACCCATTACTCCCAAATTGGGCGTAATCATCAATTACTTCAGATGAGGGAATCGAATGAGGAAAAATATGACAGGGTTACAATATTTATAATTATAACAAATTATTCTAAAAATACTACATTTACACAAGCTGCTTTGATTACATTGAGAAATTCGCATTATTATTATTATTATTATTATTATTATTATTATTATTATTATTATTATTATTATTATTATCATATTTATTATTATTAGTATTATTATTATTATAATTATAATAACTATCATTATCTCTACTATTATTATTATTATTATTATTATTATTATTATTATTATTATTATTATTATTATTATTATTATTATTATTATTATTATATTATTATTATTATTATTATTATTATTATTATTATTATTATCATTATTATCATATTTAATATTATTATTATTATTATTATTATATTCATTAATATTATTACTACTACTATTATTATCATTATAATTATTATCATATTTACTATAATTATAATTATTATTGTTATTATTATCATTATTACTATTATTATTATTATCATATTTATTATTATTATTATCATTATTATTATTATTGTCATTATTATTATTATCATATTTATTGTTATTATTATTATTATTATTATTATTATAATCATTATTATTGTTACTATTATTTTTATTATTATTATTATCATATTTATTACTATCATTATTATTTTAGGATAATAATAGTAATAATAATAATGATGAAAATAAGATTATCTTTAGACAAGCGGCTTTGACTACATTGAAACATTTGACACTATTATTATTATAGAAATTTTTTATTTAATTAAATAACCGAGTTAAAGTGTTTGAGATTAATATTTGTATGTTCTACTATATATCTATTTTCCAATACATGTTCATTAATTTGTTGTGACTAATTAATTAAAAACTAATTTTATTATTAAATAGTTATTTTTGGGAAGATAAACAATTGTGTTTAGATAATATAATATTTACTTGAATATATTTAGTGGTACATTAGTAATTTAGTTATATTATGATTATTGTTACATCATACCAAACTAAGGAATGTAATGGTTAATGGTAATTGAATTACATTACTACGACCATACCAAACAAAATAATAAGAATCATTTGTTCATTCCTTTCCTTTACTCATTCCATTACTGAAGTCATTCCATTCCTACATCATTCCATTTCAGGCTACCAGACGCACCCTTAATGTATTTAGTTCAATTCCCACTAATTATTCGTTGTTACATGCTACAAGTGCATCGGTCGTGTGCTATGGGCTGCCTAATATGTCAATTTGGTATATTTTAGTTGCACAAAATATATTTAATTAAGCATTATCAAGTTAATTAGATTATCAAAGATTAGTTCATTACTGTTGCTCTCTCCATTATCAGTTTAAGTGACGTCTGAAGTAGTATTTGTTCAGTTTATTCTTCAAATAAGACAACGTTTTATACCCACATGATAATTTATTAAGCAACACATGGCACCTGCATATATAGTATTGGACTCATATACGATATTGATATTTAGGGAGTTCAACTTATATGCTCAATCGAGTTAATCGAATAGTCTAGTGAAAAAGGATCTCGTTAGTGACCAGAAAGTCCTAAGTTCGAAACTCACTTCATCGCTAATTTATATTAAAAAAACTTATGTGCTTAATGAATTCATGTTTAAGTTGGGTAAAATAGACATTCGTAATTGCACACACATAATTAAATTCAAAGAAAAAAATTGAATTGTTGTTCTAGTGCCTATTTAGTGAGCTGCCAACGTATCTCCAACAATAACTAAAATCCTACAATTATGCTGTCATAATTATCTCCAAATCAAAATTGGTAAGCAAATCACTCCATTACACCTCAAATTTTGAGTGGAATACAAAAACCCAACCAATATTATAATAAAATTAATGATATAAATTTGTAATATATGAAAAAATTAATAACTAGACATTGTGAAAAATGGTGATAATTGATATAGCAATAGAGGATAAATGAAATCGTAAGATAATGACATGAATTACAATACATATAATAAATAGTAGCAAGACATATTAACAAATGGTGATATATAAAACATATATGAAAAAATTAATAACCAGACATTGTGAGTAATGGTGATAATTGATATTTCCTCCGTCCTTATTTGTTTGTCTTTCTAGCCTTCAACACATTGATTAAGAAACTATATAAATTTATCTATAAACCTTGATTAAAGAATTGAAGATTTTGATTGAATAAATAAATGCATACTTATTAATCGATTGTTTTCTTAATTGTTTCTTTAAATTCCTTGCACGTTCCAATTCTCAATAAATTGATAGCTATTTATTAGATACCCTATGTCCCTATCCCAATTGATTATTCAATCGGTCATCATTATGATCATTAGAAAGTAAAATAAAGAACTCAAACATTTTCTCACAAAAGTGCAATAATTTTTTTTGATTGAGTTTTAGGAGCCAAAATGAAAAAAATTAAACTTATAGAGTGAATGGTTGTTGTTGTATGTATTTTCATAAGAGTAAATGATTGTTAATGTACTTATTCTTCACATTAATGTCTAATTTAACCCATGAAAATATAACTAATTTGACCATCAATAATTTAACTACATTTAATAAGGTTAAAGCTAAAGAGGAAAAACTTGATAAAGTATGCATTGAAATCTTAAGATAACAAATAAGAATATAGGGAGTATAAAAATAGATGATAAATGATATTGTAAAATAATGATATGAGTTGCAATACATAAAATAAATAATAGCCACACATATTGACAATGGTGATATATAAAACATATAACCTTTTAAAGGTGACAAAGGTTATTCATATACAATTGTGCAAGAATAATGGTATGATTAATTTGTTGCCAAGCTTTGCAAAAATTCAAAACTCAAATATATTGCTTCCGCCTAATTCGATGGATAAAATCAAATCTTCGAATTATTCGTAACTTCGAAGTCCAAACTCGTATTTAGGTGAGACGATTTAATTGATCCATGATTTCATATTAATGGAATCATCACTTCACCTTTTTTTTTTTTCAAACGATATCATACTAAAAGTAAATCCTACAGTATCGGAAAGGGGGAAATATGTACTACAATGGAAGCAGAAGCTTAGATTTTTAATACTAGGATGCCTTGGCAGCACTCGAACTAGGACCTCTAATTGTAGAATCACTTCAGTTCACTTTTTTGTGAGTGAGTTGTGACTGTTCATTTCACTTGAGTTTTTGTTTTCAAATTGTCAACTTAAATTACATATATAGTTACATTATTGGGGTGTGTTGTAATATCCCACTTACAAGTTGGCCTTTTAGTATATTGATGATATATAAACTGTACCTATATAAACCCTAACTCACTACTCTTAATATTACTCCAATTCTACTCTACACAACATTGCTTGCATGCTTAGCTTGTTGCATATACGTATACACTATTACATATAACACTATATGGCTAACATGATTATATCAAATAGAACATCCATTATACTATGTTGTTTCTTCATGATTTTAGGCTCTTCAGTCAATTCTCAACTTGATGAAGACTATTACGATTCTTCTTGTCCGAACCTAACTAGAATTGTAAGATATGTTGTCTGGTCTGCTATCAAGAACGAAACAAGGATGGCAGCCTCTCTTCTGCGTCTTCATTTCCACGATTGTTTCGTTAATGTAATACTGCGTCCCAATTTAATCGAGATGTTTTGACTTTCTGTAACAAATTAAACTTATAATGATATTATATATTTCATAATATTTTTTCATAACAAATTTGCATGCACTATATACAGGGGTGTGATGCTTCGATTCTTCTTGAGGGAGGGGAAAGAAATGCAAGACCTAATAAAAACTCTGCAAGAGGATACGAAGTTATCAATGCAATAAAGGATAGAGTAGAGAAAGCCTGCCCAGCAACAGTCTCTTGTGCTGATATATTGACATTAGCAGCCAGAGACGCGGTTTTAATTGTGAGTATCGACTCCCTTAACAATTGTCAATTAACGCGCAGAAAAGTTTGTTTATTTTGATCATAATTAATTGACGTTTTTTCAAATGGTGGGGACTAATTACGCTTTAGTCCCAGATAATTATAATGTGCAGAATAGTCCCTAAAAGTGACATAAGTATTGCAGTATAGTCCCAATGTGAAACGGTTATCACTGTGGGGACTGTTTCGCAGCACTTGTGCCATTTTTATAGATTTATCTGTAACTATGTGATACTAAAATGCAACTTCATCTTACTATCTGGACCAAATTAACAATTATCTCATTTTGATCATCGACTATTTGTTTTGTCCATTGATTTGTTGTTGTCGTGCATGTTCAACTTGTTAGGCTGGTGGCCGTTACTGGCCAGTCGAATTAGGCCGCCGCGATGGATTAGCAGCAAACGAGACTGCTGCTAACACAGAGCTCCCATCTCCTTTTGAGAACTTTGGAAATATTACTGCCAAGTTTATTGCAAAGGGTCTTGACTTGAAAGATGTAGTTGTGCTCTCAGGTATGAAGCAATAAAGACTACTACTATTATCAAGTCATACAAGAGTTCGTTTGTTACATTTAAGAACTAAAACGATGAAATCTGAAGTTTGACTATATGGAATTTCTGATACAGGAGCACACACATTAGGATTTGCTCAATGCGCGACGTTTAAAAGGAGGCTATTCGACTTTGATGGAGCCGGTAATCCGGATCCATCACTTGACCAAGCGACACTCACTAGTTTGAAGTCAACTTGTCCTAATCAAGATAGTTCAAATTCTAATTTGGCACCCCTCGACGCTGTGACAACGAATAAGTTCGATAATGTATACTACAAAAACCTGTTGAACAATTCAGGTGTTCTTGGCTCGGATCAAGCACTGTTGACAGACAATACTGCTGCTGCATTAGTGCTGAACTTCAGCAAATATCCTTATTTATTTGGTTATGAATTTGGCAAATCAATGATTAAAATGGGAAACATTGGTGTACTCACTGGCCAGGATGGGCAAATAAGGAAAGATTGCAAAGTTGTAAACTAGATATGTGTGACAAGTTTGAAAGTGAAAACTGGACAAGGGCTGTAGTTGAACTAGTATCATAGGTCTAATTTGGTTATGTCTTAATGAATTTAGTCAACCTTTTACCTTTTTGCGTTTTAATTTATCGTTTTTGTTGTTGTTAAAGTCTATTTATTGTGTCGAGAAATATTGATATCCTATCCACATAACTCGCTCAATTTAGGACGTAATTGTTGAAATGGTCTCAATAAGTGGATCATTGTTGCACTTTGGTCCCAGAAAGTAGTATGAATGCGCAAATGGTCTCAGTATATGACTAACGAGTCCGCATTTGGTCTCTAATTTAATACTTCCGTTAATTTTAAATGTTTTAAGCCAAAATTGAGGGGGGATTTTGTAATAAATACGAAATATGTGACAACATTAGTATTAAATAAAGTTATTGAGAATAAGTTATATTATTTGTAACCCAAACGGGGTTTATGTGAGTAATTGGGGATAGATTTAGGGTTCTAATTTAGCCTCAAGTCCAATTTTTGGTAGGGGAAGGAGAAGAAGAAGAAGGTAGGAACATGACATAAAGTTCAAAATATTATTATTTGTCATAATTTTTTATCAAAATTATAAATGCCCCAAAAGTAACGGAACTGTTAGTTTAGGGACCATTTCCGCACCAGTTACACACTTACTTACAGGGACCATGCATTTGGGCATCGCTGTCACTTTTGGGGACCAATGTACAATAACAACCCATTTACTAGGACCATTTTAGCAATTACCTCCTTGATTTAGCATCATGTAACGCCCCGCCTTGGAAACCGGGTCGGACCGTTATTTGATTTGATGAACTGGCCTTACAAACCACCACGGGTCTCTCCAGCACGTTTTGTCCTCACTCACGTGCTCACCGGGACACTTCCCAATGGGTCATCCATCCTAGAATTACCCCAGGTCAAACACGCTTAACTTTAGAGTTCTTCTGAGCAAGGTTAAATCAAGAAAATCAGCCAATTATCAACAGAAATTGCTCCAAGCATACCTAATTTTGCCAAAGATCAAAACTTAGACACCTTTCCTCCTCATAACCCAAAGGAGCTTAAGCCATGCTCCATTTCTACCAATATTCGATTAAATAGTGGTTTAGGACTTAGGACTTTGGTCCCCGGTCCGACTGTGACTAGACTAATGAACATGATTGGGCTAACTAACGGTGTCTAACAGACGGGGCCGCCTTTAACAGTCCGAGGCCCGGGCCCCTCAGTCCGCTTCCAACCCCTCGGATGACCCCTGGTCCGTAAATAAGTAAGACGGATAGTGTCTACGATATTGAGCCCCAGGCCCTACTCCGGTTCCAGACCACCACATATTCAGTGGATCTAATTACTTTATAATTATAGTGATGTAATTTTTTTTAACAATATAATATTTGACACCAAATATTATCAATTATAATATTAATCTTCTACCATAGAGGCCCATGGTTGAAATCTTAGCACTAACAAATTATACAAAGCTTAAACGTGTTTATGCTAGTTTCAAACGTGGCCATGTTAGACCTACCAAACTCCTTTAAAAATAGGATTCAGACCGTATAGGAGCCTAATCCTCCCTTAATGGACGGGCCAGCCTGGTTTGTTAACAGGCTTGACCCCCTAGAACAAAGTTTAAGGGCCGACCCGGTTCGAGGATTAGTGGGCCGGGCTAGTCCGGCACAGTTGGTGAGACACCCTTAATGTTAGCTACTTAAGTGAATGAAAGTAACTCAATGGGTTAGCACATAGCACTTTGTAGATGACACAAGAAATCTATCTTGTATATAATACTAGCACTATTTAAAATTGCTATTTTCTCTTCTAAACTTAATTAACTGAAATTTTATTGATTCGATCGAGAAATAATTAAATGATTGTCCACTAAACGAATGTCAACTTAAATCAGCTATTGCTTATTATTGCCTTCTTCATACTATAATTTGACATCTCTCTCATCATGCGCACCTCAAATAGTTGAATAATCTTGTTATGAGTGGTCATTTTCAGATGAGACAGTTTTTTGGTATTTTATTTGATGGACACTAGTTAACTAACTATGATTATGATTTCAGACACATTCTTTTCATCGAGGGATTAGTTGTCCCAATTTCAAACTAGACAAACATAAAAGTTGAAACTCCCATGGCCTAACCAAAGTTTGCCAAGCTTATGTGTGGACATGGAAAACTTATTCAAATTATTAATTTTCGAAAAAACTTAAGGAGTGGAAATTAATTAAATAATTATAATTCTAAAATCACGTAGATTTATTAAAGGCTTTTTAGTCGTTTGCTTGTTGAATTAATTGTCATCTCTTATCTCTTTTCTATATGTCCATGAACTATTTATCTTTTCTATGTGTCCGTTACTAACACCCATGTAGTCAAGTTGATGTGGTCATATTCTTGTTAAGCAGTTAGCTATTCTTATGCTCTATATATTAGAGATAATTCATGTCTATTATTATTCTAGTCTAGATAATTATTAGCTAGCTTGTATTTCAAATTAGACGTGTTTCTAGATTGTAAAACACTTGTAATTCTTGGCTTATAAATACAAGAATCTCAATGGAATGACATCAGTTTTCCTCAAAATACTTTTATTCCTGAGTCGTTTTTTTCAATTTTAAACAGTGAAATGACTATCACATATTCTTCTTCAACACACCCACCTCATCCGTGGTTGAAGAGGAGTCTACATGAAAGTTTTTTTATAATTAAAGAATATTATACCTGAATGGCTGAATGTTATAAAAGAATTCTAAGATTGATTCAACATATTCTTTTAATGGAAAGATGTCCCTGAAGGGCTTCACCGTTTCATGATATATAAAAATTAAGTGGTTGGAACACTTATTACACCTAATTCAAATTCGTTAGTGATATGTGGTACATGGAAACTGAAGGACATAATTAGTATGATGAAAAAGAAGAGGGGAGTGGGGACTTTAGATAAATGCAAGAAACCGAAATTAATGGAACAAAAGAACAGATTGATTATTATTATTATTAGGTTGCTAACTTCCATCAACAAACTAAAGTAGAAACGACATCAAGAAAAAATGAAATGAGTGGGTAGTGATGATGATGTAAAATGAAGGAAGAAAAATGAAGATAAAATTATCGATCATTCCTTCAAACCACAAATATGTTACATACGATTTTTCTAGAATGTGCCAAGTACATATAAATATACCAATAAAAGTAAGTAATTGATAGAAAAATTGCATTATGAATTTCATATGGAAAGATTTATTAAATACTCCCTCCATTTTTTAACGTCTTTCTTAGATTAAAATTTTTGTATTTTTTTTATTAGAGTGTTTACTATTTCCAATGCGCTTTTTCACTATATTCCTATTTTATCCGTAATGAAAGTAGTAGACTTTTATTGACTTTTCAATTTTCAATACATTGACTTTGAGCTCATCTTTTTATTAACTCCAATTAAATGGGGTATAAGAGTACTATTTTTCATATCCTCAATAAAGTAGATTGTTGCCAAACAATACGTTACAAAACGGAAGAAGTATGTTATTTTATATGTTTACATATATTGTTTCTTATATCCATCTTTAATTCTTAACATGTGCTCTCTTATATGTTTACATATATTGTATTTTATTTTCATCTTTAATTCTTAACATGTGCCATCAAGGCATATTCTAAAAAATCCGAATAGACGCTACTAAAGAAATGAGCTTGGATAACGCTATTTTTTACCTTAGATAGCGCTTCCGATGTGGTAGTTCAGATAACGCTCAAATAATGCACTTAGATAGCGCTTTGTACTTGTACAACATACCCCAAAGCGTTATGCTAATCATGTATTGTGTTTCGACTTTTAAGTATGATAGCGTTTGTATATTCACTACGTAATTTATATGAATTTTGTGAATTTCATTAATAGATAGCCCACAAAGAAGCTCTATTTAAGTAGCGATTGATCTTGAATAGCTCTTAAATAAGTGTTGTTTAAGTAGTCTAATTAATCTCAGATAGCTCATATTTAGCGTTATCTAAGTTATTTACGCTATTTTTATTTTATTTTTAATAAATTATTATAAGTTATTTACCCATTTTGTAAAAAAAAACATTATTTCACATAATAATGACGAAACTCAAAAGATAATAAAGACATATTGTAAATTCAGTTAAGAGTAAATAACAAGAACTCTTAACATACGAATTGAAACTAACCTAGCTCTTAATGCTCACAAATCACAATACAATATTAGATAATGAATGCTCTTATATATGTATTTCAGATGATCTTCAAAGTGTGTGAGATCCTCCTTATATAGACTAGGCAGTCGGCCTCTCGAGCATGAAGAATAATATGGAAGTATTCTTCTCCTTTAAACTAATATTATATTTCTGATTTGGTAAGTAAGGGAATTGCCTTTAGCAATCTTACATTTCTTGATCGGTTGTATTCGCCTCAAGTAAACTTTATTAACATATACGGTATGTTGAGCTTCAAAGAATGTATCTCGTCTTATTTCAACCGATTGTTTTCAAATCCACTTTAATCATAAAATATATCGTCATTAATGTATCAATCTTTGACTTCATTTAGAGAGTTTTTTGCAGCAATGGTCCCAGTAAGTTGGGCTGAATTGCACTTTCGTCCCTATAATTGAGAGCGTTGCAGTATAAGTCCTTGATAGTGTACACATTGTGTGTTAGTCCCATTTTTAACGAAACCGTTAATTTTGAACGATTTTTGGAGTTTTGGGGTCAAAATAAAAATTTTCAAAAATTTTGGGTCATGTAGAGTTTTTGGACATTTAGTCCTTTTTTTCTCCCTTGTTATTATTATCATTAATATTATTATTACTTTCATTATTAGTATGTTAATTATTATTATGTAAAATAAAAATAAAATAATCTAACCCCCACCCCTCTTCATCGACAAATTTGGAAGAATGACATATTTTCTAGAATTGTTTGAAAATTTTAGGCACCCATGACTTTTTTTTTATAATAGATGGCACTGGGGGAATGACTAAATTACCCGATATTTTGATACACTTTATTCAATTTTGCTTCGCATTTTTTTCAATTTTTTCTTTTCAATTCCCAAGTAAAAGAAGTAAAAGAGGTTCATTTTTTTTTTCTAGTAAAATGGTTTGATTTTGGTATTTTTTTTAGTTAAAAGTTTCAACTTTTTTGTAGTTATTTGACAAAAGTGTTCGATGTTTGGTAGTTTTTTTCGCAAAAAGATCCGATTTTTGTCGTTTTCGCAAAATATTCAATTTTGGTAGTTGTTTGCCAAAAAAGTTACTAAAACCGAACTTATTTCGCTAAAATCGGAACTATTAGCTAAAACAAACACCAAAATTGAACCCCTTTTACTAGGAAAAAGAAAAGAAAAAAAAAGAAAGAAAAAATTGAAAAGAAAATAAACAAAATGAAAAAAAAGAAGAAAATCTCCCTCATCATCGTCCTCGACCTCCCCGCTCCCTGCTTCACTTTTTCAATAGATCGCCCCCCTCCCCCCGCCCCGAAACCACACCACACCACCAACTTAATAATAATAATAATAATAATGAGAATAATACTAATAATAATGAAAATAATAATAATAATTAGGATAATAATAATAACAATAAAAATAATAATGAGAATAATGCGGATAATAATAATGAAATAATGAAAATATTAATAATAATGAGAATAACAATTATGAGAATAACGAGGATAATAATAATAACAATAAAAATAACAATGAGAATAATGCGGATAATAATAATGAAATAATGAAAATATTAATAATAATGAGAATAACAATAATGAGAATAACGAGGATAATAATAATAACAATGAAAATATTAATGAGAATAATATGGATAATAATAATAATGAAAATAATAATAATAATAATAATAATAATGAAAATAATAATGAAAATAATGAAAATAATAATCATAATAATAATATGAAAATTTTATAGTAATAATGAATATAATAATAATAATAATAATAATAGTAATTAACAAGGATTAGATACGAACCAAAAACCACATAGTCCAAATTTTTGAAAATTTATATTTTGACCCAAAAACTCCAAAAACCTTCCAAAAATTAACGTTTTCGTTAAAAATGAGACTAAATCCACACAATGTGTACACTATCAAGGACTTAGACTGTAACGCTTGCAATTATAAGGACCAAAGTGCAATTCAGCCCACTTACTGGGATCATTGCTGTAAAAAACTCACATTTAGACAAAAATGAACTAAATAAAACATATATTTTACAATTGTACTCGACCTCATCATATTATCTCACAATCGACAGGATGATATACGTCGATCTCGTAGAATAACTTTGGCCTACCTACTATGCTAATAACTTCATGTACTAGATTGTTATTGTATGTTTAATGTACACGGTAGCAAGTAATAAAGCACGAATTATTACTCTTTTAAAAAGGCTGAAATGATATGATGAGGTTTCTAGAAGCTTTTACGTTGATCTTACGACTTTCCGGCAGAAAATATGTACTGGCTTACGTGATTTTGATGTATTCATCTCATCACCCGATTAAGAGAGCTTGAAAAAAATGGCATTTTTCTAAGTTGATGTTGATTAATCATATTCATCATGCTATTGTTAAGACAATAAGTGATTGTTTTTTATATTAGAACATTCATTTCCACGTGAATATATTATACTTTTGATTTTAGTAAATGGAGAAAACTGAGTGATGCTTCTCAATCAATTTCGACCCAATTTTACTGGTCGACATTATCATTCGGTGTACTTCCATTCGCCAAGTATATATCATCATCACATAGGAAATACACTATGTATCTTTGTCAAAAGAAATATTTTGAAAATCTTAATGTTGATAAAATTAGGATTTGAACTCATATTCTTAAAGAGGATGAAAATAGCTTTCTAATGCATTTTGAATCGTCAAAATCGGAGTTTTATTGAAACGGAAAATGAAGTTTTAAAGGCGTCGCCAAGTCAAACTCTTAAAAATTACATTTTGACCCAATTTTAGCATTTATCTACGTAAAATCACAAAAATATTACTTTAGGGACCAAATGCGCACTCGCTACACACTTTCAGGGACCATTTGCGCATCGATTTCACTTACGGGGACCAAACTGCAACGGTCACCCACTTAGTGGGACTATTTTAGCAATTAACTCTCTGTATGTAATACCATTAACCAAAACTATTTTTTTTTCTTCTCTTTGTACTTAGTTATCAATTGTATTTTGTTAGACATAATGATTTGTTAAATAAGATGTTCTGAGATGTCTACTAAATAAAAGTTATGATGATTAAAATAATTCAGTTATTGTTAGTATATACATCTAATATTTGTCTCTAAAATAGTTAGAATGCTCGATCTTGTGATTTTGCAATTGAAGGTTACTTGAAAACAAATCTCTAAACTCATTGAAATGATAATAAGAAATTAAAGTAAGAGACTAAGATACTTAGTCATTTCATTTTTAAATAAATAAAAAATTTGTCATATTGTGTGATTCAATGTGCTGATGACTTAACAACTAAGTTAAATATGTACAGACAACAATTTATCATTTCTTTATCGCCATGCAAATGGAATATAATATGTGTAGTAAGAGTTGGTGCCATACAGCCATATAGTATTAAGGCCAATAATACTAGCATGTGGTGTTATGGCAATAACATAGTAAATTCGTTATGTTTTGTGAGATCAGTTCATCAAATTTAATAATATATTAATATTGTATTTTACGATGAGCTGCCATTAATTACTCACTAACAAATTAAAGCATTCAATTGAAGGAGTTCTTTTATTTTCTTCACCAAGATGAAAAACTAGGTGCAAATTAAAGCATTCAATTGAATGAGTTCTTTTATTGAGTCGTGCATATAGGCTAAGCTAAAAAAAACTATTTCAATGATGACCCGAGGAATTCACCTATACAAAAGTAAGAGCTTGAATACCACTTATAAATAATACAAAAATAATACAAGAAACATGCATGACCGTAATAGGAACCATTCAAGCTACCAAAGAAGCTAGAACAACAACAACTAATTGATCAACTAAGATATTCCCAAAAGAGTTACTATAAACATATTATTTATTGATCCATTTCTTATTCTAATGAAAATCTGTATCCACTATTCATCGAGTGTCCACTGAACAGACCTTAGACTGACGAAATAGCCTGCAAATCACGATAGTTAAGTAAATTAATAGATAAACCCCGGCCGTGCGATAGACTCGGCCAAAATAAAAGGTTTGTAGGAGGAATTAGTACGCAATCCGGGGATTACAAACATTAATGCATTGATCCAAATTGTTAGGACTCTTCCTGTAACAAGTTTGTAATTGCATTAAAAATTCACCAATGCCAATTCCTTAAATAAATTCTAGTATTTTTACCAAATTTGGAAGATTATTTGTGCAATTTCTCCCTTAAATTAGTAATTCATGTTAAAATAAAATATTTGCAAAATTGGTGCATTGAAGTTTTCATAAAAAATTGTGCTCGTACACATAAATTTGTGAAGTTCGAAAGTGTGAAAAGTTCAAGGCACATATGTTTCCTGGAAGAAACTAAAATGTTGATTGGGCATGTGCCATATGTAGAACGAATCAAGTAGTTGTACCAGCTCCAGCCTCCAGCTGCATCCCTTATGAATTTTTTATGGGATTCCTTGTAACCCAAGTCCAAGAACAAAAGAATGAGAATTCTTTTGCCAAACCCTAAGGGTGCGTCTGGTAGCCTGGAATGGAATGATGTAGGAATGGAATGACTTCAGTAATGGAATGAGTAAAGGAAAGGAATGAACAAATGATTCTTATTATTTTGTTTGGTATGGTCGTAGTAATGTAATTCAATTACCATTAACCATTACATTCCTTAGTTTGGTATGATGTAACAATAATCATAATATAACTAAATTACTAATGTACCACTAAATATATTCAAGTAAATATTATATTATCTAAACACAATTGTTTATCTTCCCAAAAATAACTATTTAATAATAAAATTAGTTTTTAATTAATTAGTCACAACAAATTAATGAACATGTATTGGAAAATAGATATATAGTAGAACATACAAATATTAATCTCAAACACTTTAACTCGGTTATTTAATTAAATAAAAAATTTCTATAATAATAATAGTGTCAAATGTTTCAATGTAGTCAAAGCCGCTTGTCTAAAGATAATCTTATTTTCATCATTATTATTATTACTATTATTATCCTAAAATAATAATGATAGTAATAAATATGATAATAATAATAATAAAAATAATAGTAACAATAATAATGATTATAATAATAATAATAATAATAACAATAAATATGATAATAATAATAATGACAATAATAATAATAATGATAATAATAATAATAATATGATAATAATAATAATAGTAATAATGATAATAATAACAATAATAATTATAATTATAATAAATATGATAATAATTATAATGATAACAATAGTAGTAGTAATAATATTAATAAATATAATAATAATAATAATAATAATAAATATGATAATAATGATAATGATAATAATAATAATAATAATAATAATAATAATAATAATAGTAGTAGTAATAATATTAATGAATATAATAATAATAATAAATATGATAATAATAATAATAATAAAAATAATAATAATAATAATAATAGTAGAGATAATGATAGTTATAATAATAATTATAATAATAATAATAATAATAATAATAATAAATATGATAATAATAATAATAATAATAATAATAATAATAACAATAATAATAATAATGCGAATTTCTCAATGTAATCAAAGCAGCTTGTGTAAATGTAGTATTTTTAGAATAATTTGTTATAATTATAAATATTGTAACCCTGTCCTATTTTTCCTCATTCGATTCCCTCATCTGAAGTAATGGATGATTACGCCCAATTTGGGAGTAATGGGTATTACCTCAAATGGGGTAATGGGATTAACTAAGGAATGCAATGAATATCAATTCCGAAGTACCAAACCAAGTCATTCAATTCCATTCCTGTTTAATTCATTCCATTCCATCATACCAAACACACTCTAAGGCATCGAGACAAAAACCTCACAATTTTTCTCACTAATCTCAATTCTTAATCCGTTCTTTCTGCCACTTACACAAACTTCTAATAAAACGGATTTAAATCCTATAACAATATCTCCAATTTCCATGTAGGAGGTCCGTGATTCAAGTCTCGTTAGAGATAATTGTCTCAAATTTCATTCAAACTTTCGATTAGTTAGTAATTTTTGTATTTGTTGTTTGTATATAATATTGTACTCATATTTTCATTGCTAATATACAAAAAAAAAAAATCTAAAATAATATCTCAACTTTTGATACATTAATTACTATGCTCATTAATATTTTGTTTAGTTAATATTTGTTTATTAAAAAAATGGACCCACTAAATTTCGTCAACATTAAATGCCAACATCTAATTCGAGTAATAGACAAAGAATTTAATCGATATATTTTCTAAAAAGAGTTTTAAGAAATGAGATATATATATAAGAATAATAATGAACTTATCTCTTATAATTAAGAATATTTTTACCATGAAATTTTATTTAAGTAGTTACAAACTAAGATTAGTTAATAAAGGGGAAAATATAATTATCAATTAAAATGAATTAAAAAATAAAAAGAATGAGAGAGTGTCATATGGCTTTTTTGGGCCTTCAGCACTATAGTATAATATAGTTAATTTAGAATGTTATTTTTTAAAAGTAGAATGTGTAAAATCCTTTCATGTCCACAAACATGCTCTCTTTTTCTAAAGGTTTACTACCGTTTTAGTTAAGATTCATGTTTTCAAATACTTGTCATTTTATATTTTAATGTATTTTTAATAGAGTGGTTTATAACGTAAAATATAATGTTACAATATTATGTAGATTTTCATCTCTCTCTCTATATATATATGACCACAACGAGACTCGTTTATAACATATCTCTATTTATAAATACATAAGTTGACATAAATTATCTTGTCTATTCAATTATATATATATTAGCATTCTTAAGTCATTTTTATTTTATTGTTGAATAATTTGGGACAAATGATTACAATGCCTCATGTTGCAATCAAATAATTCATTACCATATTATCCAATTAAATAATTCTAAAACCAACAAGACATTGCCTAATAGCAATAAGAAATTGATAATTTAGGTTTGAGTTATTTCAAGTGAACTTCTTCTAAACATGAAATACTAACAACCATCACCATCTAATAATCTCTCACAAACTATGAAAAGATGAAATGTTAAATACACATCTACTTTTGAATGCAAGTAATTTCAAAATATTGAATTCACTAACCACATTTTGAACTTTCAATTCAACAACTAATTTTTTTTATTAGTAATAAAATAAAATAAAATAAAATCCCAAAATTTATTTGCCACGTGTACACAATCTGACATCCTGTAACCACCTTACCCTTTTATTTCAATTTCCCTTTTGGTGATTTCCACCTGTCTGCACTTGTTCTTATTATCAACTTCCGCAGATCCGCTTCCTCACTTGCCCAAATATTCACCTTCCAACATTTTACTATTTTTTAATATATAAATTCACCTTCCAATTATATAGCTCAGCTTCCTTATTTTAATTCTTGAAAATATTATTAATTTTCAAAGCTTCAACAGTTTCTTCATTTTCTTGCACTGAAGATTCACTGAATTTGCAAGAAATATGCTTAATTATCAAAGTTTGAAACTTTAAGTGCTACCAAACAAATTCTTGATTTATGCATTTTGCGGTAACATAAAATTTTAGCTGAATTTGCAAGAAATATTATTAGCTTTTGATTTTCAAGGGTTATCAAATAGATTCTTGATTTTTCTTTTTCTTTTTCACTTAAGAGTACCTTAAGATTCAGGTGAATTTGCAAGAACTATATTTAATTTTCAAAGTTTGAACCTTTAGTTGTTTCCAAACAAATTCTTGAGTTTTGCATTTTAGGGTAGTGAAAAATTAAGCTTAATTTGCTACAAGAATGATTTAATTTTCAAAATTTAAAACTTTACGGTGTTTTCCAATCAGATTCTTGATTTTTGAAACTTTGGGGCAGGTTTAAGATTCAGTTAAATTGTCAAGAGAATGGGTGCTTGCACTTCTAAACCCTCACCGGAGCCAGATTTTTCCGGTGAGGATGTAGTAGATTTGGAGGTTGATAAGAATAGAGAAAACCCCTCTCAGGAGAATGATACTTCTGCTCCTAGTGGTGATGAAGTTCAAAATCCTAGTAGGTTGAAGAGCAAGAAGGAGGATGGTGGTAAAAAGTCTCCATTTTTTCCATTCTATAGTCCTAGTCCAGCTCATTTTTTGTTTTCGAAAAAGTCTCCGGGTAGATCTCCGGCAAATGCTAGCACAAATTCGACCCCCAGGCGGTTTTTCAAAAAGCCATTCCCTCCACCATCTCCAGCAAAGCATATTAAGGCTGTATGGGCTAGGAGGTATGGGTCAGTAAAGCCAAATTCATCGATCCCTGAAGGGAATGAATCAGAGAGGGGCGCAGCGTTGGATAAGACTTTTGGGTTTTTGAAGAACTTTGTGAGTACATATGAGCTTGGAGACGAGGTTGGGAGGGGGCATTTTGGGTATACTTGTAAGGCTAAGTTTAAGAAGGGGGAGCTTAAAGGTCAAGAAGTTGCAGTTAAAGTCATCCCAAAAGCAAAGGTTCGATTACCTGTTTAATTAATTTTGATTTTGTAGTGATCTGATTTGGTTTCTTTACTAATTCTAGTTTTTTTATTAAATATGCTCTTATAATAGTTGCAAGGCTTATATTTTGTTTTTTATCTGTTCTGATTTGGAGTTTGTTAACTGTATTGCAATTGTTTTACCCACAAACAAAAGAGGAAAGAAACAAAAACTTCCCTGCAATTTTGTTTTCCAGTATTGTTCCTTCATTTAGTACATCTGCAATGACCTTCTAAGATTACATTGAAATGTATGTCGTCTATTAGTTAACTTTCTTTAAAAAAATTGTTAAGAAGTGATAATTGTTTTATAATGTATTATAGAGCTCCTCAGTGCTCCGTGGACTAACGAAAGAAAAAAATTCAGTGAGTCTTGATATGATGGCGGGAATTCCTGTTCCTTGAGCCCTGAATTTTAACCGGCTTAGTTCTGTGAAGTCGTTTTCTTGCTCTAATGAATTTTATAGAATGTTAAATTTTAGCCCATTGCCACTTTTGTTTCCCCTATTTCTTGTTACCAGATGACAACTGCAATTGCAATTGAGGATGTCCGAAGGGAGGTGAAGATATTAAGAGCTTTGGCTGGACATAATAATTTAGTACAATTTTACGATGCCTGTGAAGATAATGACAATGTTTATATAGTAATGGAGTAAGTTATGATATGTTTTATTACATTAATTGTCTGATAATCAACTATGATTGAATAATGAATCTCTGTGTTATTGAAACTGACTTCCTCTTTTAATGATTTTTATGTTCACAGGTTATGTGAGGGAGGCGAGCTGTTGGATAGAATATTAGCAAGGTACCTCCTTCTCTGCCCGTCCAATTTCTGCTTGCTTATTTCTTGAGTTACCAATTCTATATAAGGGCGCAAAAAAAGAAAAAAAAAAGGGAATGCCGTCTTATAGTTCATGAATTACAGCATTTAGGATCCAGGTTACGCATATTGGGATAAGTTAGTGATAGAAGGAGTGGATTGAAATTTTTAGTTGATCTCCATTATAACTTCATTCTCTTTCAGAGGTGGTAAGTACACAGAAGATGATGCAAAGGCGGTGATGATTCAAATATTAAATGTGGTTGCATTTTGTCATCTTCAGGGGGTGGTCCACCGTGATCTCAAGCCCGAGGTAACTCAAATTAGCTTCTGCATGTTACTTATTAATATCATTAATTGCCAGATATTCTAGCATATCGGTTCTTTACATATTTTGTGGCCAGTTAAACAATGAGAATAGATTTTTGAGTTATAACAATCTGCAAATGGAAAAGTTACTGGATTTGGGAAATTATCTTTTCTGTCTTGATTACAAATCTTTTCATAGCTGTCCATATTATCTCATTTGTCTAATTTGCATGTCATCCTTGTCTAACAGTTATATGTTTATATATCAGAACTTTTTGTATAAAACCAAAGACGAGAACTCACAACTGAAAGCCATAGATTTTGGGTTGTCAGATTTCGTAAAGCCGGGTTAGTCCTTATATATATCATCCGAACTTGATCTCTTTTCATTTTTGTTCGCCTTACATTTATTGTCTATTTTGTGTATAGTTAGTTCTAACATCTAATCTTCCTCTCTAGATGAAAGGCTTAATGATATCGTAGGCAGTGCATATTATGTAGCCCCCGAAGTTCTACATAGATCTTACAGTTCAGAAGGTGATGTTTGGAGCATTGGGGTTATTGCATATATCCTCTTATGTGGCAGCCGACCATTTTGGGCTCGAACTGAGTCTGGAATCTTTCGCGCTGTCTTGAAAGCTGATCCAAGTTTCGAAGAACAACCTTGGCCTAGTCTAAGTTCCGAGGCAAAGGATTTTGTTAAGCGTTTATTATATAAGGATCCACGTAGAAGAATGACTGCAGCTCAAGGCTTATGTGGGTATCTACATTTTAGACAAAGATGAAATTCAAATGTTATTTCGGTATGTTTAATGTGTGTCTATGTGTGTTCTTTATGCAGGTCATCCATGGATTAGGAATAGTCATGAAGTAAAAGTACCACTGGATATACTAATTTTTAAGCTCATGAAGACTTATATGCGCTCATCAGCTCTTCGCAAAGCTGCTTTACGGGTGAGCTATTGCAATGTTATGACAGTTTTTACTTGATTACCCGGCCCATGATACAAAAATACTCACAGTAACCACGGTAGACTGTAGACATAAAAGGAATGCATATTGATCACAGGCATATAGAACTTTGTCAGACAGTAGATATCAAAAGTCGAGTGAAGAGAAGAACTCAGGAAGTATTATAGTAGGATGTCATGAAAGTTTGAACTTTTACAGAAAGTAAAATATTACGCCAGTTCTTATTTTCAATTTATAAGGTAAAGAAGAGAAGGTTAAGTTCTATAGCATCGTGCCTATCCCTCTTCAAGCCTGATAATTAACTTCCACCAGCTCGTATTCGTGGTTTTTTCCAAAGTTCTGTAGCAGTATACGGAGAGAACATGGACTTGGTATAAAATTGCCATCCCTACAACTACCGTCTACTCAGAAATTAGGGGAAAAGCAAAAAATAGTATTTGCTTAAAATTTATAAATTCTCCTTGATAAATCTTTAATCTTTCGATTTCACTTAGTGAGTCTGGTTTTGTATCTTTAATCTTTCTTCTCTCTCTTGATAATCTAGTTTAGGGTAGTATGGTACCCACTTATTTATCAATCCAACCTTTTTGGACAGGCTATGTCTAAGACATTAACCGTGGATGAGCTATTTTACTTGAAGGAGCAATTCGCACTTTTGGAACCAAATAAAAATGGAACCATATGCTTGGACAATATAAAAGCGGTTCGTCTTTTTTAAAGTGTTCCCATCAAATTATCTTCTTGGTATTAAGTTCACCACTTTCGTATGATGTTTCAGGCCTTGGCTAAAAATGCAACAGATGCAATGAAAGAGTCACGCATCCATGAATTTCTTGCATCGGTATCACCTTTTGACATTATATCTAACTGGATTTCTGTGCTAATGTTGTGTTCTTTTGCTAATATTTCTTCTCATATGTAAAAACCTCTATGCCAGCTCAATGCACTTGAATACAGAAGAATGGACTTTGAGGAATTCTGTGCTGCAGCACTAAGCGTCCATCAGCTTGAAGCTCTTGATCGCTGGGAGCAACATGCTCGTTGTGCTTACGATTTGTTTGACAAGGATGGAAATAGAGCCATCATGATTGAAGAGCTAGCTTCTGTAAGTCATCCTTCGCTAGTAGAACTGTAGTATCTTAAAGAAGTATCGTTAAATATGTGGCCTCACCACGAAATTCTTGCTACTTTAAATTTCTCCAGGAACTTGGTCTAAGCGCTTCGGTTCCTGTTCATGCTGTTCTCCATGACTGGATTAGGCACACTGATGGAAAGCTTAGCTTCCTTGGGTTCGTCAAGTTGTTGCATGGTGTGTCAAGGTCTCTTTCAAAACCTCAATGACAATTTAGTGTGATCGATCTCCTTAGCTGTGGTTTATACTCCTTGTTCTTAATGACAATTAGAATCTCTGTAATTTGTACTTCAATCTTTCTTCTTGTGTATTTTCTTTTATTAGTGCTTATTTGGGGGTCAAGTGATGCTTTCTTCTTTAATTGTCAATTTAAAGAGATTTGGTTGGAAACTGACTTGATAAAATCCCTAATAAATGTCTATGTACAAAAGTGTGTTAGGGTATATATTGTGTTTTAAAACTTGATAATGGTCCATACTGTATGGAATATTTCAATTGGTGTTGGTTGGGTTCTCATATTGTAGCATTTCTTTATTTATAACGGATTAACGGGAAACTCGCAGACACTATTTGTTGGATACGCTCTCGTTACGCCTCGGACTGACGTAATGATCTGGAAACCACACTAGCTAAGTACACAAGACTAGCCAAGTCTCGTGTCATAAACATGCTGGTTTTATATTTTCTTTTTTACCCACTACTGACATTGTTATTGCATAAACATAATAATCAAAATAATAAATTACATTCAAGCTCCCAAGTGTTGAACGAAATGAGGCTATTAATCAGAGAACATTGGAACACCAATACTACTTTAATTACCACTAACCAAAAAGTTCAAAAACTTCTACCAAGAAGCTCCAAGAGGAGGTATAATACTTAAAACTGAGGGGAATGTTTGAATGCTACTTAAAGAATGATGAACATGGTCTATACAGTAACTGTAATTTACATGTCTGTGTCAACCTATGAACCAATTTAGCATAGAAGTCGACAGAGCATTGTTTCACACGTTTTCGGTTGAAGCAACTGTGTTACTTGTACCTGATCTCATAGATCCATCCCTTGGTAGAGTACTTGAGAATCCTCTCGAGGACCCGTCAATACCACCGGAATAGACAAGGAAGCCCTTCACTATATGGCGGTATCTTCTTCTGAAAGTTGGTAACATCGAAATGCTTCTCATGATTCCAGTCATCCTGCAAATAACATCATATTTTTCCAGAACATTAATAATCATACATAGGGCTTGAAAGTGAAAGTTGTCGAACTTCGAAACTCGTGTTGATTAGCTAATTATAGGAAGTATATAGGATGTTTGTGTATTTATTGAAGCGTGGGAGCTAGAAGTGCTACCTTCTACTAATACCCTCTATTTGAGCTGCTCTGACAGGATCCTGAGGGTGAGAACATTGATGTTCCCATGCCATCATACGTGCAGCATGGTTCCCAAGTACGACAACCTTTTCAAGGAACCTTACTTCATGTTCTTCCAGTTGGATCATTTTAAGTTGCTCCTTTAGGACCATAAGAGGTTGGAAGAACCAATCCATCAATCTCTCCTGAGGTCTATTCAGGTAGGTCACTTCGGTACCATCCAGAAGAAGCAAACCATCTGAACCGGCTTTGATAGAATGCATATACGTATGTATGAGTGCATAACTCTGCACTCCAACATCAACTATGGAGGACTCACTTGTATCTTTCCCCTTCAACCAATTATGAAGGTCAGCTGGAGTTATAACATTGGCGTCAATTAATTCTTTCCCTTTTATTTCACATGACTTCATCGTGTGCTCCCACATCTGTTCGATTTCATGTAAAATCAGGCACCATATATCTCTTCAGGGGAATATTTATAGTATGGATGATCAATTATTAGCATGACGGTCTAAGGAAAAATTCAGATAAGAGATGTTTCAGTGTCTCGGTCAGTTTATCATCTAGTACTAACAAAACTTCTAGGTTTTTGGTTCGTACGTCAACAGGACATTCTTTTGATTGTGACGTTGAATTTGGAAACTCGTTAGTCAGTGCCAACGGCTATCTTATAGTTGTTTGAATTATCAGTAATAACACATCATAGGACATGTTCATCATCTGTATTCAAACTTAATCTATTTGTAGATAATTTCAGTGAGCAGTTTAGCTTTACTCAATTTTTTTGTTCGTAACAATGAGAAGTGGCATAACTGATCCCTCGATACAAGTTTAGATATCTCAGTTTATTTTCATTTAAAAATAATGGAAAGAACCACACCTGGAACATTTTGACTTCATGTATTGCCTGTCTAACTGATCTTGATGATGTTAGGTTTGGCATAATCAATCCTGGGGCCTCAGCTAGAGCCGAAGTGATTTTTCCTCTTACGGAATGCTTCTCAATGATGGGCAATTCTGATGAGTCGGATGGTTTCTTTCTTCGGTACCGTGGCCTGCCATTTCAAAGACTCATTAAAGTTGCACTTTACTAGTTATTGCAGCGCTCCTTAAGCAGAAGGGCCAATCATGCAAATAGGCTACATTGCTGTTAGAAGATAACGTCATAATCAATGCAAATATATCAAGAAAAAGAGTATACTAACATACTTCGGAAGTATAGATCCCTCTCGGAGGTAAAGCCAATCATTTGTATACTCATCAAATGCAGCAACCATTGCAACAACAAATGCAACCCCTCTTCTGAATGATCTTTCCTGTATACATGTGTAATAACTTGTTTCATTTTTATAACAATATAAAACAACCTTTCCATCATAATAGGTGGAATATATACAAACCTGATACACAACAAAGGAGGCATACAGCCCTACGAAGAAGCTAGAAAAAATAGACAATACGACGCTCCCAACAACAATTAGTGGCCATAAGATGATGGACAGACCAGCAACAGGAATACATGCTGATTCCATGAAGGGACCCTCGCGGCTAACCATGTCGTGTATCAGTCTTTGCCATCCTTTGAACAACATGAAGGGGCTCTTCACAATTGCAATAGCCGTATAGAGAGGAATCTCGACGATAAGCCCCATCAGACCAGCAATAATACAACCTGGCACATGAACGAACCTACGAGAATACACCATTGCAACAAGCATCAGCATAGTTAATCATCCTTCGATAAACTTCTGATATGAGTGTACTCACAAACTAAGCATCAATAAGCATTTGTTTAATTTATGAACTCAAAACGAATAGGGATAATTCGATCCAATATATATATAATGCAATAATACCACCCCCTTGAGGACACTCCTTCGAAGAAATACCTTAGAGGTCGGGGACCATCAGAACTAGGGGATTCTCTCAATTCATTTAAAATACGCCGATAAGAATGATAGCACACATCCTTGAAATCTTGAACCACAGTGCAACTACCTTGGATAGCTGTCCAAGTTCCATCCTACAAGTTCAAATGTTGCAAAGCAAAAAGCATCGAAAGGAATCAGAAAGAAAACTCTTCAACTGAAAAGTCAAAATTGGATGACAATCGAGTAGCAGCCAAAGAAGAAAAATAAAAAATCATTACCACAAGGCAATGGTAGAACCTTTCTGATACACCATCATATCTGAAGGCCTCAAAAGATGAAACCCAAGGAGTGAAAAATCCATAGCCAATCCCCACAAGAACACTACCAGCTATACTAAGTCCCAACCAAATAGCAAACAAAGCAGGCAAGCATATCAAGATTGCTACTTTAAGAGGTGCATCAAATTTAGTTGTCCTGTAAATTAAGATCCATAACCATAATGAATTTAGATTTCAAATCAGTTGTAATAACAAAACATCAAAAGGGTATGTCCAAATGAACTTTACTTGACTATAGCATGAATGGTCCAGACGATATGAGCAGGAAGGAAACCAAAAATCACCCCAATACTTCCTACTATCAAGATCAGAGCAGCAACTGGACCAAATATAACACCTGAAAATTCATAAAACTTACATAAATAAACATGTGGAGTTGAAATGAAGCGAAGTAACATGAAGAGGAAAGATGACGAACTTTTTATAGCTCCAAGAATGAAAACAACCAAGAACGAAAAGACCACAGAAATAGTCTTCAACAAATCTCTGATATTAAACATGTTTGGTTGTAGCCCTTTTCTTGATTTCTGATGTAGAAAAACAAGCAAATGGTTTGAAAGAGAATGAAAAATGGTCAACTTGCACTATTTATTACAAGTGTTTGGACCTACAAGCTTGTGGGATCATGAAAGATAAATTATTTGGTGGCTGCATTTCTTAAAAAAGACAAAAAGGTAAATAAAAGACTATGCCAGAGATGATGGCCAGAAGAAAAGTACAATGTGCCAGATATTAGAATTTAGAAGCATCTACAATCAAATACGGAGTACTTAAACATCAATACTATATTATTCTGAATATTTTCATGTCTATTTCATTTTAGCCATGGAACTATACAACTTAGAAACTTTATATAGTCTACCATATTAGGCGAATGAACAAAGTGGGTTGGACTCTCTCGATACATCCCACACGTGTAATCCAATTCACTTGAACTTTATGTGCTTGATTTATAAGTGACCTTACCAACGAGACTAACTCTAATACCATATAGTGCGCAAAGAGTCCCTACTTTGACGTTTTTGAACAAACTTTTGGGTCAAAATGAATATTTTGAAAAGTTTGGTCCCTAGTTTATACTATAATTCTCATTATTATTATTATTAGTTATAAATAATATTTTCATTATTATAATTATAAAAATATAAATATATTATTATTTTCAACCAACAAAGCCACCTAAGTCAAACAGGAGTCCGCCTTCTGTGCCGGACCGATTCCAGCCATGCCGCCGGAGAAGATGACCAGTTTCTGGCGAGACAAAAATAAAAATAATATATTTATAATTTTAATAAAAATAAAATAATAAAATGAAAATAATAATAATAATAATAATAAATAATGAAAATAATAGTAATAATAATAATGAGAATAATAATAATAAATAATGAAAATAATAATAATAAATAATGAAATAATAATAATAGTGATAATCACAATAATAATGAAAATAATAGTAATAATAGTTAGAATAGTAATGAAAATAATAATAACAATATTAATGATAATAATAAGGAGGAAGAAGATAGTTTTGACCCCAACAATTCTACATAGCCCAAACTTTTCAAAATTTTCATTTTGAGTCCAAAAACTTCAAAAACCGTTCAAACTAACGGTGCCATAAAAAATAGGGACTATTTGTGCACCATGTGTACACTATCAGAGACTAAAAGTTATGAAATGTCAAATATTTGCCTCGAAAAATATAAATGACAACTATTTTCAATCGAATTTTGCAAAACATACCTATAGCAACATGATAAAATAAGATATGATGCTTGAAAATTTATAAAATAAGCAATAATAGAAGTGTAATAGAGAATGTCAAATAAAATTGTAACAAAAGATCCAAGCTCGCTTTAATTAACTGATACTAGGAAAAAGTGTCTGGAAACCTATAAACCATCTTAAATTCATCTTAAAATCAATTGACCGTCGATGCAATCGAGGGTAAGAAAAGATATATAATGCCATTGAACCCAAAATTGTCCTGAGACATTGAGTAGGGGGGACCATTTACTAACAATTATTTTCATGTCCCCTTTTCCCCAGCTTTAGGACAGAATTGGATATATCATGATATTTCTTTGTTGATGAAGATAGATAGAAAGAGCAAGGGGTGGTCCCTTTACTACACAAGCTATAAAACAGAGTCGGGCCGAGTAAGCTACCTATTGAGAGGGGAGGCATGAGTGAGCTCTATCACAAGGAGAAAGAGATAATCCATAGCCACGCGTCTGCGAGGAAACTTGAAGAATAACACAATCAACAAGTTCTATTTGAAGAAAAATCACCTGCAACCAAGCAGGATGGCATGAATGAACCGGCTCGAATAAAGGCTTGGACTCCAACCTTTAGGTATGCATTAAGTGACACATTGAGCACCACATATCCCGCTGCCTAACCAAAAGCGAAGACTATCACCACAAATTTTCCAAAATATATGATCTTTGGCAGCTCCAGATCAAGTAAAAGAAGAACAGACAGATGGTTTTAGCCTCTTCTACTACACCCATATCATGTACTCAGTACCTATGATCTATATACGGCTCCTCATTCTGGTTTTGATCTAAGCATATACATTAAGGGTCTGTTTCGTGAAAATTACCATCTGCCTTAACTTGCTCCAATCATACATATGGCAATATCAAACTTATATCTTCTGCAAGTTGTGGTCGTTAAGGTAAAAGGTTTTTTTTATAAAATTCTGTAGCCGGGTAACCAACCAGATGGGTGCTGTTTATAGTGCATGTACAGAGAGGCATGGATAGAATTATACATCTTATCTCTCCTTTTCAAGAGCAACTACATGTACTTAACACCATAGGCAAAGTAAGCACTCAAAATGTGGATTTCAATAGGCGGAGAGGACAAGGGTTGCTCTTAAAGCAGACTCTGTAACTATAACAATTACTGAGATCACATGACTGCAATATTTCATTGAATTCCTATAACAAGTGGCTTAGCTCATCCATGTTAAGGAAGGAGAACAAATGCCTTATCTTTCATATTCTGAAACCTAAGAAGGCCATTTAAGCAGATGTTCGTTCCTGTCAATCATACTAAAACCACGAATTTTGTGTAATCGTTTTTCTTCCATCTCACATCTCACAATATTGGCATCAGTCCATCTTTTGGAAGACGCATAGATGTTATACAGGATCACATATGCTGTACAATTTTCTGGAGATATTTGTAGTAGTAACCTACCAATCTTCTCTCCAACTTCAATATTTCCATGCGTCAAACAAGAACCCAACAATGATTCAAGTAATGTTGGAGGAATTTGAGGTAAACTCTTGACGAAGTGATAAGCCTCATTCAAACAACCTGTTCTACTAAAAAGGTCAATCAGACAAGCATAGTGTTCTATTCGTGGCATGATCCCTTCACATATCATAGATGCAAAGGCTTGAATTGCTTGCTCGACCAAGCCTCCATGGCTGCAAGTTGATAAAATGCTCAAATAAGTTATATCATCGGGCTGAAAACCAGATAATTTCATTTTTTGTAGAAAAGCCAAAGCTGCCTCAGTATCTCCATGCAACCCATAACCATTGATCATTGCACTCCAAGAAAGGGCGTTCTTCCTAGGTAAGATGTCAAACAACTTCTTTGAAAAGCAAATATTCCCACATTTTGCATACATGTCTATTAAAGCATTTCCAATTGCAATGTCCCTGTCAAAGGCCACTTTAATGAGATAAGCCAAAACCGAGTTGCTAAATTGCAAGTCATTTAGCTGAAGGCATGCTGGAATGAGGCTCAGAATTGTTACATGATCTGGAATCATCTCCCTTTGAAGTAATTGATTGAAGAAATACACAGCTGCTTTGGAATCGTTAGAGTATATCAGGGAGGTTATAAGAGCATTCCAAAGGGAGATGTTCACGTCTTCTCCCTTATTAAATAATGCCAAACATGACTTCATATTATCAAACGTTGCATACATTAACACAAGAGATGTCAGAATAGGAGTTTTATCTTCGAAACTTGTTTTTATTGTATATGCATGAATAGCCATGCCCTGAAATTTTGTACAACAAGCAGGGAGTATATTCAGCAAGGTTACGTAATTTGGTTGCTGGTTGCTCTTTAGCATATGCTTAAACAAGCACATGGCATCCTCCTGTAAGCTATAGTACCTATAACCAGTCAAAAGAGCATTCCAAGAGATCACATTTTTTATTGGCATCTCCTGAAAGGCTGCTTTCCCTGCTTCAAGCTCTCTACCATTAATATACATGCTAATGAGAGCATTAGCTAAGGAAATATCATAAGTCAATCCAGATTTAACAGCATAAGCATGAATAGCCATACCATCCACCAATTTGGCAGGGTATCCACAAGAAGTAAGGACACTCACTAGGGTAATAAAATCAAATTTAACACCTTGTTTCTGCATCTGGTAGAAAATCTGTAATGCTCCATCAACCTCTCCATTGTTCACACAACCAGATACCAAAGTATTCCAGGTCACAGTATCTTTTGTTACCAATATGTTAAATACTTCAAAAGATGTCTCCAGATATCCACAGTTAGAGTAAAATGCTATCAGGGCATTTGAAGCCTTTGTGTCTTCACTAATCCTCGCTTTCAAACTATATGCATGGGTGGACTTCCCTAAACACAGTGCTCCCAGTTCAGAACATGATGATAGGACTATAATAACAGAGATTGCATCTGGAACCAACCCAAATAACTGCATTTCACGAAATGTAGCTAGACTCTCATGCCAAAGCCCATTGCTAGCATACACAGAGATCATTGAATTCCATGACAATTGGTTTTTGTGTGGCATATGACGGAAAATAAACTCCGCAGATTCTACATCCCCAAGCTTGCTGTACATGGATAGGAGAGCTGGTAATAGAGAAGTGTGTTTCTCAAAACCAAATTTTATCACAGCACCATGCAGTGACTCGCCATTGTAAGTTATACCACAACTTATTATAGAGGGAATTATAGACACAAAAGTCAGCATACTAGGTCGTACACCACCCAATAACATGTCTTGGAACAAGTTAAAAGCGTCAAAAGCTTTTTGGTGCATTGAATATGCAGATAGCATAGCATTGAATATAGTAACATTCTTATTCAAAGCACGTCCAAAAATACCTATAGCAATAGATAATTCTCCAAAACCCGAATACAAGGAAATCAATGCAGGGATTATATGATCATCCATAACTAATCCAACCTTCACAGACAATGCATGAAGACACCTACCAACCCGATGATCCTCCAAACGAGGACAAACAGGAAACAAACTAGCCAAAGTGCCCACATTAGGCTTCAAATTCATCACACACATCTCCTTAAAAGCCTCGAGAGCCTCCTGATCAAGACCATTAAATGAACACCCAGAAATGAAAGAGTTATAAGCAACAGAATCCACTTCAGACATTTTATCAAACACCAACCGAGCATTAACAATCTCACCAATTCTTGAATAAAAATCAACCAAACCTGTCTGCACAAAAATATTCTCCCCAAACCCAGTTTTCAACACAATCCCATGTACCAGTTGACCTGTATGCACATCATATAAACCAACACATGCCTTGATCACTAAAGGCAAAGTATAATTATCTGATGGACAACCCAAACTCCGACATTTTCTGAAAACAGTCAAAACATCCTCAAACATGTTACTATTACACAAGTTTCTGACAAGTGAATTTTGCAGATAAAGACTTGTGTTCTTTAGTATTCCAAAAGTTGATAAAGCCAATTGTGGAGTACCCAAATGAAAACAGTGAGTGATATATTGTTCAAGTAATGGTTCTTGTTTGATGAGGCCATGGACAATGAGAAGAGACTTTAGGGGTAGTAGTTGTTCTGGTTTTTGACAAAGGGATAAAAGGTTTGTGAAATGAGTGTAGTTTCGAATGGTTTGTGAAATCATTGTCTTTTAGGACAATTAATTTGGGACATTCAACGTCAATTATCAGACCAAGCAGCTTCATTTGACTTATTTTTTCGCCATTTCCAACCAAGAATTCAGGGAACACACTTCAATTTTCAGACATATACTCCCTCCATATTTAGTACTCCGTCGGTTTATTGGAGCCTTATTTTCCTTTTGCCCCCTATACTATCAATTTCATTTATATGTGTCTCATGTATTTTATTTTTGTTTAAGGTGCCCCTAAATCATTTTTTCAACTTTAATAGGTGAACTGACTATTTGTACCCATGTCACTATTACGAAATATAAGAGGAATATTAAATTATTTTACGTAATCTACACTATATTTAATTGGAAAAGAGGAGAATTAGTTTTTTTTAGTGAGACCCCTTTAAGTGTACGAGAAGGTATAAGTAAATTTAGTTCAAAATCACTTCTATATAAATTAGTTTAAATATAAACTTGAATTAATATTTATACATGACAAAGTATTAGATTATTTTTTATAATTATGTAATATTTAAATGTTTGACAAGAATATTACATTTTATTTTTATTTTTTTAAATATAATTTAAAATATACTTATTACTTAGTCATTATAAGCTCACTACACAATTTTGTCAAACTAAATTCATATATACAATAACATATAACTTTAATATTATGTTTTCAATTTTTGATAGAAGTAAGATAATCAAATATATCATGATTCCCCAATTGTAAGGCATTGATGTAGTCTTGGGTACCATGATTTGGTAATCCCGGAACTAAGATCCCGGCGAGTCTCAACATTCTAAGTAAACAACTTTCTTTATACTCTTCACCAAGTGAGAAGGGAAGAACAAAACTCCTTATCAACTCCCAAATTGCATCTACTCTCTCTGTTATTAATGAGTAGTTCTTTTCTGGAACTTCTTCTACAATCTGAACCCCATTCAAATTATCATAACAACAAAAATGAATAAAAATTTAATTAATATAGTGTAAATATTTTTTATTCTAAATATAATAAGTTTTATATTTATTATATTTATAAATATAATAATGGTAGGTATTACGAAAAATATTTATAAATTATTATTATAAAGTAACAAATTATTTTGACATTCAAATGTAGAAATAAAGAATATATATGGTGGGTGTATGTTGATGATATGGAGAAAAGAAAAAATATTGGTGATACAGATGAAAAGAAAATTGAAATATGTCGTGAAATACTATATTGTGGAGTGTAAAAATTATTGAAGATGTTTGATGAGGTGGCAAGAGAATAATCTAATGTGGTAGCTAGGAAGAATTTTCTTTTTGAAATAACACTATGTTGTTGTGGGTAGTCTTAAAATAATTTTATGCTATGCGGTTATTTTCTTATACTTTGTGTGACTAGAGTCATTTACCCAAATTTCTCTAGTTATCATCCTAATAAGCACCCAAACCAATTAAGACAAAAGAGTGTAATCGAAAGATTTACCTTTCCTTCGTAGAGGCTGTTATAGTAAATGCATGTCCCAAAATGCTTATACATTAACGTTGAATTATCAAACGGCAACCGAGGCACAATATCATTGTTGTACACAAATCTATAATACTTAACACCAAACTCACTAAATTTTTCCATCATAAACTTGCCAAATTTGTCATTCCCAACCCTAGGTTGCCCAAATGTATAAACACCTTCCAATCTTTCTAGCAAATTATCCTCATTATGCAGTGCAAGAATTGCTGGAAATAGCACACTTAGGGCACCTCCTAAGCTATGTCCAGTTAGAATAAATTTGGCTTCATTATTATTTTTAAATAGGGTTTTTAGTTTTTCTCTTATGGTATAATATGCTAGGAGTTGGTGGTTATTATTATTGATATTTTTGGGCCACGTGTCACCAATTTGGAGGCCTAGGGCCTTGATGAAACCACTATGAACATATCCGATTCCTTGAAATTTATAAAAAGAGATGTCGAAATCAGAACTCCATGAATCTGCATGAAATGGTTCTGTTCCTCTGAAGGCAATTATGATCATATTGTTATTCATAGTTTTGTCATGCAACATGAAGCCTTGTGTGGAATACCTTTGCTGATACTCTGAAAACAATTATCAAATTCCTCAAAATTATTCTTATAGTGTATGATAATATATTATTATTGACAATGTCTATATATAATAGTATAATTTTAAAAACTAAATATTCAACTGTATATGTATGCATCCCCTTAAACTGGTCCAAAATGGTTCCAAAACACTTTAAGATTTCAATTTATTTACTATTCTATAAACTAAATCTATATATGTTAAGAAAAGATCGTTCTAACAAATAAACAAAATGATCAAATATGTTACCATTCCAAAAGTCGATGCCCTCTGTACCTAAGTCCACAAACTCCATCTGAACATATAACACAATAAATAACTGATCAATAACAATATGTATGTGTTCATTCTAAAACTTAATAATAATGTGCAATTTTTTTATTTGGAAATTTCAAAATTAAGAGTAAAAGGATAATGGTTGAAACCTTCCATCGATCTTGAACGGTGGCTTTGATAAATTCTTTGTTTTCGTAAGCTAATTTAGATGCCATTGCTGAGAGTGCTGGAAAATATCTTTTATCCCCATGTTTAATATTGTTAGCCAACTCTGTTCTCTTGTCTACTGACCCAATAATTGATGTGAAACTGGCCGATTCCGGATTCGGCATAACCAAATTGTCTATGAAATGCTTGGAGTTAAAAAAGATGGAATACATAGTATGAATCCAAATTATTTTCAACCTTCAAATAAGATGGAATGTGTTGGGTGTGAAGGTTAGTATCGTGCGAGATAGTTGCTGAAATGATCCCCAATAATGAGATTGGATTGCACTTTGGTTCCAATAGTTACACGGTTGCACGTCAGTCCCCAAAAGTGACAAAAAAATTGCACTTTCCCCATGTCAATTTTTTTATTAACATTTTAGGTTTAGGCGTCAAAATTGAGGTAAAATATAATTTTTAAGAATTAAAGTTGATTTTTTCCCCACTTGGTGCCAAAATGAAACTTCACAATCCAATTTGTGAGGAAGAAAGGGAGTTTTGGGGGAGGGGGTTCGAGCGTTTTATTTTGGCACCAGGCAGAAAATCAACTTTAAGTCTTAAAAATTGTATTTTTACCCGTATTTTAACCCCTAAACATGAAATGTTAACTGAAAACTTGATATGAGGACTAAAGTGCAATTTTTTTGCCACTTTCGGGGATTAACATGCAACCACGTAACTATTGGGGATCAAAGTGGAATCATGTCTTACTATCGGGGACCATTTCAGCAATTATCTCATTATCGGGCCGCACTTGTTAAGGGAAATGCAAGTCCCGACACAACACCTTTGCATTATTAGGAGTTGTAAAGAACAGAATCTTACTTCGAAAATAATCAACGAAGAGTTTTGCTAGACTTTGATGAGTTGAGACAAGGTTAATGAATTTCTCAATTCTGGAACCAACAGAATCCATACGGTTTGACATAATCCCAAGGAATTTTCTGGCAATCATGGACAGGAAGATAATACCCTTTCTCTCAAGTATCTTATCTTTCACTTCAAGTGCATCCAAGAATTCTTTGCTCTCTATATCTCTTGTGAATGGAATCAGAAATATCTCTAAAATGCTTGCCTTTTCTGGCATCAATATAAGATGTTTGTTGCTTGTTTCGTTATCATCAACGACTGCCATTGGCAAACGAAATCACACACGTAGGGAAAATCGACGCGATGGATTTGTATAGTACGTATCAAATCGAAACAAACCTTAAGAAAATTGGTCATGTGGCTTATGTTCTTAGATGTTATAAGTAGGCAATTTTATGGGACAGAAGAAATATTCTTAAAGGTGTCCTATAAGTTAACTGTTGATAACCTCATCAATTACTTCTGTTGATGTTTATGCTCAATCGATTCTAAGAGTGTAATGAGAAAAAGGAATTGTGACATCAACATGCATGCATGCCTTAATTATTCCAATCTAGGCTATAGCCAGGACACTTTCTGCCAGCCTAATCAAAAACTAACTTAAACAAGTAGTCATTCCACTTGAAGGGATCGACCTTTCCTCTGCTGACCAGGTTACCCGATCGAGCTGGGGGCTCAGTAAGTTTAAACTCGGACGGGTAACCTGGTGGTCTCTCGAGCCGGATAATTATCCTGTAATATCGAGCTGGATAGCAAACCTATTACCATCGTATCGCTCGATAAGGACACGAACGGATATCGAATCGGCTTTTTTTAGTCGGGCGACAAGCGGGTGTCTGGTTATCCCCAAATTTTTTTTTAAAATATTCTATTTTAGGATTCTCTTGAACAATATTTAATTATTGAAATACAAATCTGAATTTCTTCTTTCCCAATACTAATTTATATTGTTCAATGAAATTAATTATGGTTAAAGTATAACAAATAAATATATATGTGTAAAATAAAGGAGAGGGTAACCGAGTGAATCCGAATTTACCCGATAAGCTACCAAGTAAAAAAGTTTATTCGAGTATCGCTCCATAAGAGTACGAGTGGGTAATGGACCCGGAATTTCCGAATCGGATCACGAGTGAGTTCTGAATTATCCGGTCCATTAACAGCACTAACCCAGACCATGTTAGTTGTTGAGTTAGAAATTTTTTGGCAAAATAGCACATTTCAACCGCTTTTTCAATTTTAAACATGCTTCTAAGTCTTTTTCCCTGAAGCGCACTTTGCCATGTGAAAAGATGAAAGTAGTCATTCACATTAGCTTTCAAACCCATTAAACAAAGCTTCACGTTCGCATTATACTACAATATACATATGGCTCAAGAAACCTACTACATATGTTAACATTACTTAAAAGGAGAAGATGGAATGTTGTATAAGGTAAAGCGACTTTTCGTTTGTAATTAGTTGCACCAAAAACATTCCCACAAAATTCCAATCTCCAAATTTCAAGACTCAACCACCCCCTACTATTATACTCCTCCTAAAATCCACATTAATTTATTTATTTTACTCAATGTCCAATCAATTAATTACACGTCGGCGATAAAACAAGATTATTGATATAAAAAAAGAAGTTACAAGTCCTCCTCAATATTAGCCAAAATGTAACACTTTGCTTCAACAAAGAGTGTTCACTTAGCAACCTCATGAATATATTAACATCATTAAAATCAGAGTCTTTCTCAATAATCTCAAGGCCAAGAACAGTTTGGAGGAAGAGGGATTTCATTTTTGTGTGTTCTTCATTTAGGGAGACAAAAAAATGAAGAACAATCTTAGCAATGGCACAAAGCTTATCCTTCTCCACCCATATATTCAAAAACAAGGAGGCTCAAAGAGTTTGAAGCTTTTGGCTTTCATTTCATTCTTCACATTAGCTTTCCTTCTCACCCTCATTTACACAAGGGAGTCCATCACAAAGGGTACTTCCATTTCCGTCTCGACAATCTCGGCTAGCTTTAGAAGCAGTCCTCCATTGCCTAAATCTGTTGTGAGGGCTCTTGTTCACTATGCTTCCAATTCTAATAGCACGGATCATATGTCGAACACAGACATCAAACAGATTTCAGATGTTCTAAAACAGTGTCCTTATCCTTGCAACTTCCTTGTTTTCGGCCTTACACCCGAAACTCTTCTCTGGAAGGCTCTTAACCACAATGGCAGGACAGTGTTTATTGATGAAAACAGATATTATGCAGCTTACATAGAGGAGAAGTACCCAGAGATTGAAGCCTACGATGTCCAATACTCGACTAAACTAAGTGAGACGAAGGAGCTTATTGCATCAGTTAAAGATCAGGTACGCAATGAATGCAGACCTGTGCAGAACTTATTGTTCTCAGAGTGCAAACTTGGGTTGAATGACTTGCCTAATCAATTATATGAAGTGGAATGGGATGTTATCTTGGTCGATGGTCCAAGAGGGTACTGGCCGGAGGCACCGGGGAGGACAGCTTCCATCTTCACTGCCAGTGTCCTTGCAAGGAGCAAAAAAGGCGGCAACCCCAAAACACATGTTTTCGTGCATGATTTCAATATGAAGGTGGATAGAGTTACAAGTGATGAGTTCTTATGTAAGGAGAATTTGGTAAAGTCTAAAGACATGCTTGGGCATTTTGTCTTGGAGAGGATGGAAGCTACCAGCACTCGATTCTGTCGCAACCATCCGTCTTCATCAGGAGCAGCTTCGTCTTCATAATAAGTTAAAACAATACCAGTATTGTCTTAGTTCTTTATGAAGTGCATCAGGCCATCAGGGTGAATTGGATTATTTATCAGATGCCAAATTTTGAGTTTTATCATTGCTCAGGTGGAAAATGTAAAAATAAGGGTTTTGTTTGGCCTATTTGCAAGTTGTAATTTCTTAAGATGTAATTTTGCTGGCTTCGTCGTATTATTCACCCATTACTCTTTCTATATTATACCACCTTGATTTTTAATGGCCGTTTTTATTAAAATGGCCTAATTAAAATGTCCTCTTATGCATTTAAAGAATAGACACTGAAGAGCTATAAAAGGTGTTTTCTTTAAGTGTAAACGCATAATGAATTCTCGAACCCAACAAGGACTTACATAGAAGAATAAATACTCCCTATATAATAAATTGTATCAGAACACGATAAGATGTAGAGTGCATACCTGCCTCAGAAATGCTATACTACATTTCAGGCCTTTGCATGATTGAAAAGGAAATACACTTGATTTGCTTCAGCATCTACCCATGCTTCAGACAATCAAGACTTGCCATTAGACAAAGTACATAACAACAAACAATTGATTGTTCTATACCTCCCAGCTCCCGCTCCCGGATGCTCGGAATAATTTAGCAGGAGCAAAATTTTGGCAGCTTCTCTTGCAATGATTAACTGCAATTCTCCAAACATGACCTATCCATAATGATAAAGGATGATTAATATAAGTCCCACGTTTACATCCTCACGAGCACTACAATCCTTGTTTCCTGGTTAGAGCAACAATGATCTTATTCAGATTGATAATTTCTGTTTCTCTTCCACTAAGTTCTTTACTCAACCTCTTGATCTCCTTCAGATGGCGGTCACAGGAATCTGAGCCTGTATTGGTCTCCTCCTCTAGATCTTTATTTGTTTGAGACATCCTCAGCTTCTTTAATCCACTAGAAGTTATTTCATCTTGGGCAGAGCGTTTCTTTAGCATACTATTCTTAGCTGAGGAATCATCACCCATTTTACAAACACAGAGCTCACTGGTGTTTCCTGAACCGTACTTAACCGTGATAATCTTTTGAGGTCTCCCAGATGAATCCTATTAGAACATAGCAACTTTAGAGAAAGCAGGCAAATAAAAACTTCCTGGTTCAGTAATACTCGAGGAAGTAAAGTTGATCAAACAAGAGATGGCCTCAGACTCTTAAAGCATGCAGAGGATTTAGAGTTGCCAGGCGGCACACTTAATAATAAGATGAAATAAGAATATTTAGAATATCAAACTTGAGAATTTATCTCTATCTCCGAGAGAGGGTGGTGAAAATAATACCTTTTCTTGGGTGCCTTCAAGATTACAAAATGTTTCATCTGCCTCATGTTGATTTTTAAATATTGCAAAAGCAGTATACTTCTGGAGACCAGGTTTCTTAGCCTGTCGCAAAATATTGCAAGGTAATGCAGAACTACATTAAGATTGATCGTACAAATTCCAAGAAACGAATGCATTTCCCAGCGAGACAGTAAAAACGACCTCAGATGGAGCTTAAAGTAAATGAGGACTACATGCTATAACAAGATATATGAACATTTTCGAAGGCAACTGTGTGGTTATAATTGAGACCAAAATTTGAGGATTCACTAATAGCTAATTAATCAACACCAAACAAGTTTAGCTCAGAGATAGCAATAACATCAGACCTAGGAAACATACATCTTTTTTTTAATTTCTGATGAACAGCAAAAAGAAGGCACATAGGCTACAACACAATATAACAAGTAACATCCCCGATCAACAATTATCGGTCCCATAAACTAAAAGAGTGCTACAAGTGCATAATTAGACAATATAACAACCCAGGGTATCAAGGTCCATTACCTTCACTTCAATTGTATAATCTCCGGGTACAATAGAATGCAAGTCGTCGCTGGAAATACTGATTGGTATCCTGTGGATGAGTAACTTTGACATATCTGTCTCTTTCACCTGATCCACACACATTTAATATTCAGTTTACATGCGAAGATACTTTTAGGTTATTCAGTTTATTCAATTAAAGATATACTAATATCTATCACCTCCACTTGAAGTGATGGCATAACTATGTCAACATCGTTCTCAATTTTGGCTAGGAAAAGTTTCATGGCAGCAATGGCATCGTCTTGGCAGTTATGTGGTGACCCCTTCTGTCGTAGCGTAAAACCTAAGACAGACTGCAAAAACAGCCAATGCAGTTCTTTACAATGGCCATAGTGATCAGGAAAATTTCGGTTTACACTTAACAACAGAACAATGTCTTCATACTCACCCCACTGAGGCACGGGGCAGTAGACCCATGAAAGATCTCTTCCGCTATCTATTGATAGCCGGACGGGGAAGGAGCATAAATAAATAAACAATACACGCTATCTAACAGTCACAAGCATGCAAGGAAGAGAGAATGGGAGTTTAAAAGATGTTCTTGCAATTAAGTAACAATGCATTCACGAGGTTCACTCTGATACCTTGCACAAGTTAGACAGAGACGGTCTTCTGTTCGGACGTTCATTCTTATATTTGAACAGATATGAAGTATCAACAACTCTTGAATGATCCAATTTCAATGCTGAAAACAATTTCATTATGAAAGAGGGCATTAGAAAAAAAAAATATTGATAAGCTAGGTAGTGTTAACACAAAGATATTGCAAAAGTACATCATAGAGCTAGAGAACTACATGTACCTCGAAGATCATTATTCAAACTGTGACCAACCAATGTTGTCCCACGTGTTAATATCTTCTTCAGGGATTTCTTCAATATAAACAAGGAACGAAATCATTAAAGATAATGAGACGGAAAACAATGGTAGCTGTATTCAGGCCAGTTGTACCTGCACATCCATTAATGACGTAGTGACCCCCTCTAAATCATTTGCATCAATACCAGTAATTTCAGTCCTATAATCTGCAATTTCTTTATCGGGCCTTACAAGCTCATCAAGTTTAACCTTCAAGGTTCCAACAATAAAAATAAGCCATCAAATTTCAGATACAGCGTTTACTGATTCTTACAATGATATTTTAGAATCAATAATTAAACCTGTAAGTCGCGATCTACTGCACAGACCCTAGCCAATGCTTCAGTACCATCTTCACAAAGAACCATCTCGCAATCAATCGCAACCACTTCAGTTGATTTCTGGAACTTCGGCTTTTTTCTGTTTTTTATAACCAACCAACCCTGCTCCAGCAGTACAATGGATTAAGTTCCTCATAAATAGATCATATAATAAGTAAAGCTTCACAACATCAGAATTCAACATTCTCCTAAATGGAACTTAGCAAACAGTAGTCCAGGTTGATCAACCATGGTTGACATTTACATGCCAACAATATTAAGGTCAGGACAGGACAACCAGAAACAACAGCTCCAAATCAAGTAAATGATCATAATGATGCGGATGGAAGCAAACATGATAAAACATGTGTTACTGTTACATACAGACCCAAGTGATCGCAGGCTTCACTCTTGTTTGTCATATAAAATTCAAATAATCTTGGTAGGAGCAATTGAACCACTGTGCAGGAGGAAAAACAACAGGTGAAAATTGCAACATGCGTACCTCTTCATGTGAAGGGAAAGAATACTCAATTGGGTACAGCGGGTGTTTCATGGTTAAACTTATGAGCTTCTGCATTGTCGAAACAAAAACATTAATTTTATGGAGTTGATACAGTAACTGTGAGTGGAAATTTGCATATCTCTTGAACTATTAAAATTTAGACAATCATAAAGAACAAACCTGCTCAGAGGTTTCAGTATCAGGAGAAGCTTTCTGCAATTGCTCAACAGAATCAACATTGAAGTGACATTCAAGGACTTTCTCAAGAAACTGCGAGGGAACAATAGTACTTCTAATCTAGTCCATTCAACTTTCCATATGCGAAAGATAAGAGAAACAATAAAAAAATTCAATATACCTTCAAATCCTCTTCCTGCTCAAACGTCATGAGAAACGCAATCAAACACTCAACCGGCCTTCTAGAAGGATCACTCAAGCTGGATCCAATCTTTTTATCATAACAGTTCAAGAACTCCTTCCATCCCCCTTTGTTTCCACTCATTCCACGTTTTTGTACCAATTTTACCATTTGGACAAGACCCTATTAACAACATCATTTCATTGCCTCTATTATCTCACAGAACGATAAAAGTTTACAATGGAAGCCAATAAAGCTCCACATTTTGATATGCCATTCATGCTAAACAGTGTCACCAATAATTATCCTTCAGCTTATTTTTTGAAAAGGAAAATTACCTACAACTCCTTCAATTCCCAAAAAATTGTTACATTTTTAATTTTGAAGGTTAACTTTAAATATTATGAAATCAAATTAGCTTCGTATATGTTGTACATTATATTTGGTGAAATATATCAAAAGATAGAATTTTCCATCCAAAGCAAAGTAACGCATACCAATTAATACCGCGAAGTTTGTTAATTTTTTATTGGATAACAAACTGAACCATGTTCAATGAACTATACCTTTTGACAACATAATTTTGATGCAAATGCAAGTTATGGGTACCAATTTATGCACAAAGTTTGTTACTTTACAACATTTTAATCGAACTGGACAATCTTTTTGGGATAAAGTTGGTAAACTTAGAAAAAGAAAAACAATGCTAAAATTGTATCAAGGAGTAGAAAAGTTCAACAAAACAATATGGATTAAAGAAAGAACCAACATTATGAAAATATAAACTGAATTAGAAAATTAATATAAATCCAAACCTCCTTTTTCAAAGTGGCAAGCTTTTGCTCCATTGTTTGAGAGATGAATGAAGAGGGGAAAAGTTTGGAGTAGGACAAGAGGACAACTATAATTAGGGTTTATCATGAGGTTTAATCAGTTTCCTAATTGAGAGTCGGGTAATTTTGACCCACCCGGTCGTTGGCTAACCCGTTCTCCAATAACAAGTGACCGAAGATGGAGCAAAATCTTCAAGGTTTTTTTGGCAATTGTCCGTGAACTATTAATTAATTTTCATGTTGTTCACACTTCACACACTATTAGTTCTTTTTTAGGGTGTCACCTTAGCCATTTTTTCAATCTTTAAACAAAAAAACGACTATTTTAATGTTGACATTTCTCCAAATAACAATAACACTTTATAATATTTTAAGTAATTAAATAAACCCTTGCCCCTTCTTTTTTAATCTACTCTACTCCATCCCACCATCTATCCTTATCCCTAAATTTTCATTAACTAACCACACTCCAAGTTAAAAATGGAAGGTTGTGAGCAAGAAGCCAAACTTAGCAATAGATACATTAATATTCATTAGCATGAGTTGTTGTTTGTTTGAATATGATAAATCGTTTTCCAGTGAATAGATCAGATGGTTCGTGTTCCAATGAATTAATAAGATTGAGTAGGGCATTAGAGCATTTGCAGCAGCTTACCCAAATTTTTTCCCTAAAATCAACTCCTCATACTACTTTATCAAATTTAGGAAGTATGTTTTAACTTTTACAAAAATTCAGATTCCCTATTTATAACTTACAACACTTAATATAAAAAACAAAAGTGGTTTGGGGAGGGTGTAAATATAGGACACTCCCTATAATATTTGAGGAAAATTTTAGAGATAAGAAATCTGATATTTGATACTTTTTTATTTTTTATGTTTTTCCCTATTCCAAATATGAAATAGGAACTGGTTTAGGGCATCTGTTGCAAATGCTCTTAGGGGTGGGTTACGTGGTAAGAGGAGGGGGAGGAATCTTGATAAAAATTTAGAGGATAGGAATAAGGTGAAAAGATTGGGTGCATCAATACTTCCATGCATCAGGTACCCATTTAAAGGTTTCACGTGGGTACTGTACCCACTTAAAACTTCATAATTGGTACTTGTACCCAAATTGTACTATAACAATGTACAATACCACATATTTATCAATCCAAAATAAATATGTGGTATTGTACCATTGTTATAGTACAATTTGGGTACAAGTACCAATGATGAAGCACGTAAAACCTTTAATTGGATACCTGATGCACCTGATGCACCGAATTATTGATGCACCGAATCCGGACTCGGAATAAGGGTAGGCATAGGGGTAAGGGTGAGGGTAGGGTGGGTATGTTAAAGAAGAAGTGAGTGAAGTTTAGTTTAAGGGTTAATGGTACAATCGATCACTTATGTTTCATAACGTTCACCATTCGATCACTCATGTTTTATTTTGACCTTTTTTATCACTCAAGTTTCAATATCATGTCTCAGTTGGTTTGTGGATTAACTTTTCCGTTAAACTCAATGTTTAGCCAAACTGATTCTTAATTTGGAGGGGTAAAATAAACAATTAACATAAAATCGTTTTTTACTCAATTGAATCTAAAAACTAATGTTTAATTCGGAGGGTTTTTAAATTATGGACTCAAAAACGATTTTATGTTAATTGACTATTTTATTACTTCTGAATTAGGGATCAGTTTGGCTAAAAATTGAGTTCAATGGAAAAGTTCACCCACAAACCAATTGAGATTAAAACCTGAGTGATCAAAAAGGTAAAAATGAAACATGAGTGATCGATTGTGTTATTAACCCTTATTTTAAGTTCCGTTTAATTTAATCATATCTTGCATATGTTGGATTCGTTTTGGCGTCGGTTTTAATTAATTTAATTTTATTTTAGTAATATGTGGAGTTGGTTAGGCGTGGGAATATATTTTTTTTAAATTACTTGGGGAGTCCGTCAGCGACGGAAATAAATAAATGTAAAATGAAATTCTTCTTATTTGGGCGTCGAGTAGGCATGGGGACCAATAAATGTGGGCGTCAAGATGGCGTCAGACCCCCAATTAGTGTCCGACGATTTTAGTCCGGCTCCAACCGAATTCTAACGATGCCTTGTTGATTTTGGATGTGGGTGTGCGTCGTCTTTCCTCGACGCAATTACCACATTTTCTAGTAGAAATTCTTAACATATGTGATAAGGGCACATTTTACAAACCAATAATGACCTAAATTATCAAATGTGCGTTGGTAGTAGAATGCCATAAATTAACTTCAATACTATATACACCATAACATAGATAATTAATTAAATATATATGCAACTTTTATATCTTTCTAATAATTAATGCGATGAGGTGAGTTTCAAATCAGGACCTTGAGGTAGAAATTTTTTTACTAGGCTATTAATTCAATCAAATATATATACGTAAGTTGATGAACCTTGGTTAGGCAAGAACATACTAATGTACAATATCCCATCATTCAAGTAGAAAAACATTGTTTTCGAACACACACATTCCCTTCCCTTACAAATTACAATACCTTTTGATCAGTCAAACATTAAAATGAATATATATATATATTATATACCTATCAACATGTGTATGTATGTATTAGTACAATAATATTCTTTTGCAAGAATATGTGTAAGTGATACAAAATTCTAATTACCACTAATAATCTCCTTTCATTGAGTTGTTGGACGCCATTATTCTTTGGAGTATGTAGATACCATATACTCATTCCTTCTGATGCGGTCGATTTTATTTCTAATGCAAAAACAAAACGTTTAGTCATCATTTTCAAATGTAACTTTGAATGTTCCAAATTTGTGTAAGAGGTAGGTAAAAGTTGTATGATAATTACCTTGGTAGCTATGTTGTTAGATAACCAATCAAGACCTTCATATAGTCCTTGCCCAGATGTTGCACAAGTGCTCTGGATATACCTATAGAATATCAATTATCCTTGTTTAAATATGAAGTTGATTTTACGTAACCGTTGCATGAAATCTCGCAAAGTGAGTCCCGGCAGAAACGTGCAAGAAAGTAGAAGAAATTTTTTTACGGAAAATTGACCCAGAGACCTCTTAGGTAGAGACACTGAATCGATCGATGTTAACATTGCTCCAAATGAGCCCAAATTGTCACATGTGAAAGTCCCACATTGGAAATAAAGGAGAGAGTTCATCACTTAATAAACTAGGGAGCAACTCCACTTATCACCAATTGGTTTTGGGATGGTGCCTTCTTTGGTTATGAAGTGTGCTCTCTCTCCTCATATGGGTGTGGCCCAGACCCGATTAATGAAATTCTTACAATCGATACTACTAAACTATTAGTTACATTATTGTGTTTACCATTAGAAAGATGATGACAATTAAAGTATGAATTATGAAGTAGAATATATATGTGAAATTGAGTGAACATACCAACGTCTGTGGCGAAGCGAATGCAAGCCGAGTTTATCAGTAATCTCAGCAACGCTCATAGCATTCGGGAGATCTTGTTTATTGGCGAAAACAAGAAGGATTGCATCATGTAATTCATCCTTTAAAGAGAAGATGTGTCACCCATACAAATAAAAAATTAATTGATTAAAAATTTGTGCATCCTTTATGTGTTATATATTATTGAATAGAATTTGGAAAAAAATTGTCAAATAAATCGTCGAAGATAATATGTGTAAGTTGACGTAAAAGTTCATAATGCTTAAATGGCCACTGACATTGACGTAAGAATTACACTTTATTAGTCCCTCGCTCTTTTGAGGGCAAAACTCTAAATATTAATGGAAAAAGGGTGAAAGTAGAATTTGTAACGTACACTTAGATTTTTTAGGCATATGAGATTAAATGACTTGATAATTTTAGGCATTGAGAATGGGATGTTGGACAACCTACACTTAGATTTCGATTAATAAAAATGTGCTAGCGAAAACTCAAAATATATTATCAAATATTGAGGAGCTCTATCGATGGCTCAATAATCTGATGACATCTGATCCAAACTTTCAACTAGGAGATCCGATTTAATTCTTGTTTGAGGCAATTTGTATGATACTAAGTGTCTATTTATTGGAACCTACTATAATGAACTATCAGTTAGTAGTCCTATAGGTTTTTAGTTGTCGTTCTAATTTTTTCACGTCAATTAAAAAATAATAGCACTTTATTATGTGAGGAGGTTTGAATCCCAAACCTCATTAAGCATGCGGTGAATTTCGTCTCTTGCTTCCGAAACCCTCTCCCTATCATTGCTATCCACCACAAAAATCAGACCCTGAGTATTCTGAAAGTAATGCCTCCATAATGGCCTAATCTGCAAATCATTTGGGGGCAAAACTATAAATTTTATAAATTGTTAATATAGTCAACAATAAGGGTGAATTTAGTGAATTCATTGCTTCGTTGAACCTATTCAATCACTTTCATATCAGAAAGACAAAAACTATAGAGCAAATAACTTTATTGATCACTCACATTTTTTAAAAAATATTAGTCGATCATCTTAGTATGATTTTGTATACTTTTGATCGCTCATGTTGGGTATTATATATGTATACTTTGGGTCACTCATCACGCGTTTTTTTGGTACAACTCGTGATCTTTCGAAATTTTTAACATTTTGGTAAGGGTACTTAGTCATTCGCTCATAATTTTGTCATGAAAGTGTAAAATGTAACGGAAGTTAATGAAAGATAGTTGATGAAAGTTAAAAAATTATGGGAGAATGACTAAAATACTCTTACAAAAATGTTAAAAATTTTAAAAAAAATCAAGAGTTGAAAAAAAAATGTGTGAGTGACCAAAAGTAGACACAATACCCAACATGAGTGATCGAAAGTATACAAAGTCATATTAGAGTGATCGACTAGTATTTTTTAACAAACGTGAGTGATCAACGAAGTCATTTGCTCAAAACGTATATTATGATAAATAATCTTATTAACAAACATGGTACCTTATCTTGTCCTCCAACGTCCCATACAGTGAAACTTACGTCCTTGTACTCCACAGTTTCCACATTAAATCCTGTCGAAAATAATTATTCCTCTTCTTTAATTAAAATGATTGCTTGCATTTTACCAAGAATTAGAGTAGAGGGCCATATTAAGTTTTATTGAATTAAGGCATCGAAAAATTCAAATTTAATTAAGGCATCCTTTGTTTTTTCTCCTTCTAAGAGGGTCCGGTGTTAATAAATTCATTAAATATTTAAAAAATTGAATAATTATTTTAAATTTTTTTATTAATAAATTATATTATGTGTCGATTAAAGTAAGATCTTTTCAAAATCATTACAAAGTTTTAAATCAAAATTTATAACTTATGAACTGTCTGAAAACTCAAATCTAAAGTCTGACTATAATTTGTTCTCTTAACACATTAAGATGTAATAAATCTCACTTTTACATATTTCTCTCTCTTAACTATTTTAGGTTTTTATTTATTTTTCCAAACTCATAACTATGTAATAAATATTTATATTTATAATAACATTAATATAATAAAATAATAATAAATTTTATTATTATTATTCACATTACTGGTAATAATTTATTATTATTATTATTATTATTATTATTATACAAGATATTATCATTAGTAATATTATTGTTAATATTTCAATTACTACTATTATTATTAGGCTAAATTGTGTAGGCCCCTTAGACTCTTGACCGTCGTTCAAATGAGGAACTAGATTTATAAATAGGCAAATTTGTTTAGATCAGTTTGTCTCGTACATAATTATTTTCGAAAATTCTTAAATTTCAGCGATTATTTTTTCGGAATGGTAGCTGAATTTAAAATTAAAGCATGAAAATGGATACTTTTTCGAAATTGAAGACACATATAAGTAAGTATATGATATATAAACTTAAACTAACTAAATATAATCTTTTTTTCTACGGTTGTGGGTATCAATTTTTACAAAACAAGATTTCAGCAACTTATCGAGAAAATGATAAAACACTTTTTTTGAGGAAGTTAACAAAGTAAAATAAGTTTCTTATGTACTCTCGATCATTAATCAACACATGATATTGAAAACTTGCTCAATTCATGCTCTAATTTAAAATCTGAAACCGTTCCGAAAAAATTAAACAAGCTCTAAAATTTAAGAAACTTCCAAATATTTTAGATCAGTTTACCTCGTGTCGTGATTTTTCTCTTAAGGGTGAAATAGGATGTTCACAAATATTAAAATTTTAGGCATAATATTTTTAAAAATATATAATCTCCCACCACCACCCAATCAATTATAGAATATGAGATCATTTTCGTATTAACATTTTTAAACTATGATAATTGCAATTTTTTTATATATGAAGTAAAGTAAAAGATTTATTAGGTACCAATAGTTGGAATAGTAGTAACAATTTCTCCAAGCTTCAACTTGTACAAGATTGTTGTTTTCCCAGCAGCATCAAGACCAACCATCAATATCCTCATTTCCTTCTTAGCGAATAGCATTTTCACCAACCTAGAAATTGCTGATCCCATTTTTGAATGATTAAATACAATCAGAAACTAACAACTTGATAGCTTTTACCTCTTTGGTTTTGCAGATATATATGTGTTTTATTTTGAGTAAGAAAAGGATATAAATCTGTTCTTTGAGTTGAGTTCTAAGCATAGCACATACTTGGGCATAATAATATGTCACGAGGATAAAGGAAAGAGAATGAGATTCTGTTAGAATAATTGTAGTTTTCGAATAAAGGTTGTAATTATATGTTGATTTAATTAGGTGTGGAATGTAATCCTCACTTAAAGTTAACTTTTTAAGCTTGTAGTTTGGCAATATATATTTCAGATGGTAAAGATATAATTACTTAAAAATTTGAACGGTTTCTCTAAAACAAAGTATTTTAAGACTCAGATTAAGATGTCAATAAAATAAATACTTCCAAGAAAAAGAGAAAATTGAAGTTTGAAGTGTGACAACAGCTTCAGGAAAAAGAGAAAATTGTTGAAATGGTCTCCGATAGTTTGATCGAGTTGCATTTTGATCCCCAATAGTTACACGGTTGCACGTTAGTCCCCAAAAGTGGTAAAAAAGTTGCACGTTCGTCCCCACATCAAGTCTTTCATTAACATTTCAGGTTTAGACATTAAAATTGTGGTAAAGATATAGTAGTTTTTAAGACGTAAAGTTGATTTTTTTTTCCTCAATTATTGGTGTTAAAATGAAACCCACAACCCTAATTGGGGTGAAGAAGATAGGGAGTTTTGGCGAAAGGGGTTGTTGAGATTCATTTTGGCACCAATTGGGGCAAAAAAAATAAACTTATAGTCTTTGAAATTAGATTTTTACGTCAATTTTAACGCCTAAACCTGAAATGTTACCGGAAAACTTGATGCGGGAACTAAAGTGCAACTTTTTGACCACTTTCGGGAGAGTAACGTGCAACCGTATAACTATTGGAGACCAAAGTACAATTCAGTTATACTGTCGGGAACCATTTAAACAATTTGCTTCCAAGAAAAAGACTGAAATCGAGGTATATTGATAACTTTTTCCTTACTTTAGTTTATATATCTGCATAAATTATATAACAAACACTGTTATACCAGATAAATAAATTATAAATATTATTGATTCAATCATATAAGTACAAATATAAAAAATAACAACGATATTAATAATAATAGTTAAATAAAGATAATATAAAACAAGAAAAATAGTTATAATGACATACCAATAATTATAATAATGACAATAATAGTAGAGTCCAACTTAGGAGCTTAAACAATTGTTTAAGGTGTTTAAAGAGGGCAAAATGATCATTTACAAAATCTAATAAAATAAAATAAAAACAAAAATTTAAATAATAGGAAAAATACCAAACTGCACCCCTCCCTTTTTAAAGGGACTAAATTAACTCACTTTCCATAATCACCCCTTAATTTTAGACACATTAAATGAGAATTAAGTGGACCAATTAACTCACTTACCTAATAATTAAGCTTTGCAAACTATTTTACTTATCAAACAAAACAATTGTTACAATTTACAAGACAATAAATTAAGTTTTTCAAACTATAGATCTAATTACTAAATTCAAAACAACAGTTATACATTAAAACAAATAGTGCGATGTAAATATTATCATTAAAATGACGATCTAAAGTATATGTAAATGTAATTTTTAATATTAAAATGGTCATTTATTATATTGTGATACATTGAATTCAAAATAATAGTCATACATTAAAACAAATGACTAGATGTACATTTCATTATTAAAATGGCCATTTAATATTAAAATGGTTATTTGTTATATCATGATAAACAGAATTTAAAACAATAGTTATACATCAAACAAAAGGTGTGACGTACATTTCAGCATTACAACTGCAATATGAAATATGTGTAAATGTACATTTTAGTGATAAAATGACTATTTGTTATATTACGATATACTGAATTTAAAATCATAGATATACATTAAAACAACACGTTGGATATAATTTCATTATTAATATGGTTATATCATTTATAAGCAAATGTAAAATTTAATGTTAATATGGCTATTTATTGTAAACTAATACTGTATAATGTGTATTAACACAAGGATCCATTTTCAATTGGACCGACATTAAGCATGTGCAAAAGAATAAGAATGAAAAATTACAAGTTCAATTTGCAATTCAAATAAGAGAGAGAAAAAAAAGAGGGGCTCGAAAAGTTAAAAAACCGCATGATATGAAAATATAATTGTTTGAAATGGCTTCATAAAATATAGAGCATAAATTAACAAATATTGGAGTCAAAAGTTGAATTTGAAATGGTGGGATAATTGTTGAAATGGTCTCAGTAAGAGGGGTATGGTGTACTTTGATCACCGAAAGTGGCACTGTTGCGGAAATGGTCCCTAAAAGTGTGTCAAATGGTGCAATTTAGTCCATATTTCGTTACATCTGTCAAATTTTAGAGTGAATAGTGATTTTGGGGGCAAAATCGATTTTTTTTTATAACTTAATAGCCCCATTTTGGGCCTAAAGTGTAAATAACATCGAATCTCATAAATATCGAATTGGAAATGGGGAAAGTTACTTTTACCTACAACTTTTTGTTATTTATATTTTAGGCCCCAAAAGGGGCTATTAAGTTATAAAAAAATTTGATTTTGCCCCCAAAATCACTATTCAAGCTAAAATTTGACGGATGTAACGGAATAGGGACTAAATTGTACCATTTGACACACTTTCAGGGACCATTTCCGCAACAGTGCCACTTTCGGGGACCAAAGTGCACCAAACCCCCAGTTACGGGACCATTTCAACAATTAACGGTTAAAATGATTGCATTAATTATGGAGCATGATATGAAAATATAATTGCTTACAATTAATTGGAATAAATAAATTACCATATAAGTTTTAGAAAAAACAACTACCATGCTAACTTCTAGGATGCTAATTAATTATGGTGCTAATATTAACTTGGTTCTTTCATATTTTTTGTGGAACCGATAAACAATTATGCATGACAAAAGTAACTCTTTGGTTCTTCATTATTTTTACAAATGTCAAAAATACCCTTATTAATTCTAAACCGTAGATTAAAATTAGATGAAATATGTTAATCCAATGATTATATAAAGGCTTAAGCATCATGCTTAAGTAAATCCTTTAAGCATATAAGTCCAAACTTATGTCTTGGACACCAAGTTTAGCAAGAAAGTAAAATGTTAATTATGAATGATTTTGTCTATTAGTTACCTAATATATTATACTCTCTGTTTTTCTTAACCTATTGTTTGAAATTTATATAGTTAAACTTTGAAAGTTTTGACCAATAAATCGATAAAAAATAATATAGTCATGTTGGATCTTGTTAGAATCATATTAATCTATATTTTCGAAATATCCACTTTTTATAACTTTTATACATGTAAGAATTAGAGATATTTTCGTTTTAAGTCGTGTCTCGTTGACCGTGAAAAGTCAAAAAACAATCTTAAAAAAACAGAAGGAGTATATTGGAAGCCTACAATAAAAATATTCCCTTTTTTGTTATCATCTATTTATTTACATTGTTCATAGTAGTTATATTTATAACATTAACAATTTTTCTAAAATGTGCCTATAAGACACAGGTTAAAAAGCCAATAAAGGAAATAATTGATAATTAACTTACATTTAAAATTTGATATGGTAATATTTTTTATTACCTTGTATGCTTTTGTATGTTGAGTTTTATTTCCATATTTAATGTTTAACATTTGTCTTAAGTTAATTATAATAATAATAACTTTAATTTCATTCCAATAAGAATGTGCCAATTTAAAAGACTAACATTAAGTTGATTATTTTAACATAATAATGTTTTTTGTGTAAATTAGCGATGCGAATATGAATACAACGATATTATAGTTAGGGATATGAAAATTTTTAACTAATAAACACTTTAAATATGAGACAAACAGTGTCTAACAAAGTTTGGACCCACAAACTCTTCGCTGAAGACTTTTGTCACAAGTCACTACGCAATCCGGTCATTTGCTAACCTAACAATATCATAATCATTTTGATAATATTTATTTTATTCATTAATTAAAATATTTCATTAAAAAATACATTTAATAAAAGGAATATTAACTTAATTAATTTTAAATTCTTAATAAATTTAACAAAAACATCTTTATACACTTCATCAATACGTAACGGTAACACGATACTACTTAATACGCAGTGATATATAATCATCAATGATTGATTGATTCATTCCTAAACATAATTTGGGGAAGATATTTTTCTTGTAAATTATTATGGTCAAAATTCAAATTGGTCGGTATTGTTGGGTGACGCGTGTTAGTTAGCCAGCTGTATACCATATCTATCTAAACGTCAACCGCTTACAAATTAAATTTTCGGTATCCATCACTCTCATATAAATACACCCCCACCCCACCCCCTACCCCTACCCCTACCCCTTCTTCATATATATCCTCCCTCAAAATCGTCATCAAAATCTCAAACTTTTCGAAAGTAAAACAACAGTTTAACAATAACCCATTTTCAAGGATTTTCTTGATGTTTTTTGATTGATTTGACAAAAATGGTGAATCCAACTAGTTGTAATAATAAGAGTGTCGATAAGATCAAGGGACCATGGAGTCCAGACGAGGACTCGTTACTACAACAACTTGTCCAAAAACATGGTCCTAGAAACTGGTCTACCATTAGCGAATCAATTCCGGGTCGGAGCGGAAAATCGTGCCGGTTACGGTGGTGCAACCAGCTTTCACCTGAAGTGGAGCATCGTCGGTTTACTGCCGAAGAAGACGAGACGATTATTCGGGCTCATGCTCGGTTTGGTAATAAATGGGCAACCATAGCACAGATGTTATCGGGCCGGACTGATAATGCCATCAAGAATCACTGGAATTCGACTCTTAAAAGGAAGAGTCGTTCAATGAGTGGGGATGATTTTGGGGTTGATGGTGGTGATTTCTTGAATTTGCCACCTTCGAAGAGGTCGGTTAGTGGTGGATCTGATGCTACCGTGGTGGTTTCCGGGTTGTGTTTCAACACGGGGAGCCCATCGGGCTCTGAGTTGTCATCTCAATCGAAAACAACATTTGATGATGACCCGTTAACTTGTCTCACACTTCGTCTTCCGGGTGTGGACTCAATCGAGGCAAAGAGGATGAAAATGGACCCGGATCCAAACCCGATAAAGAAGGACAATGTGGGTGGGCCTTTAAGTAAGGAGTTGTTAGGTGTGATGCAAGAGATGATAAAGGAGGAGGTGAGGAAATATATGGAAGAATGGGAACCATAACAAGAGCATATTGATCAACCAAGATTGATTAGAAGAAGTCTTTTGGTATGAAGCAAACTTTGTTTCAAATGTTTATGATGGTAGTAGCCTAGTAGGTTACATTATTGGGTAAATGAGTTTAATGTAGTTAGACTGCCCATCAAATTATCATCAATAATTTTGAGTATTTCACAAAATATTGTTATGTTTTTTATATTACAAACATTTTCTCTTTCTATTATATCATCAATGTATACTTCGAGAAAACTTACCAATTGAACAACTCACGGAGTCTATGGGATCAACAATGATTATACGCAAGAAAATGCAGCAGTTTGTACTCACTGAACAACAATGCAGCTCTGGTCCTACTGACATCGACTGGAGTCCCGACTGCCCACCACGTCCATATCTTGAAGTGCAAGCGAGCATTTTCAACAACACCATCATAAAGTCATTGCAGTAAATCTCTAGCCATGTGACGTCTGAACACTGGAGAGGAGACGGGGATACTTTCTTGACAGTTCATAAGTTTGACAAGTAAAAAGGACGAAACAATCAGACAGTTGTTTTGTTTATTTGATTAAACCATATGAAGCAGAGAAATTGCAAAACAGGCCAATAAATAATCCTCATTAAGAACACATACAATTCTAATACAAAATGTCCACAAAGTGAAGGGCATCTCAACAACCATATTGCAATAATACATACTACAAAGTACAAGGAACCGTTTATTTGTGGGAATGTTTACATCCCTTGCATAAATAGTCTATATATGAGCTCGTCTTCCTAATGTAGAGGACGTTAAGCATCAACATAACCCTAGGACGTGGAAATTACATATAAGGGGGCACCCAGAGATTCGATAATTTGAAACTAAGATTCATCTTGCGTTTAAATCCAACTCACCTCCAGCACGCCACTCACTCTGGTTTCCTGCATCTTCATTCTCATTTTCATCATCATTCAGGAAGTCCTCAGATGGCTCCTTTTCATCCTTTTGTGGATTGCTACCCCATCCATTATTCGTCTCCTCATGATTAGCTTCTTGCCCATGTTCAATCATTTCCTGTCCCAGTTGAGCATGGCTCACTTGAGAACCAAATGCATTTGCTCGAATGGGAGTGCCCACCATTTCTCTATGAGGTTGTGATTCTCCACGAGTTTGCTCAGCACAGGCTGCAGCCATGCGCAGATTAGCCTCATGATTCTCTCGGCCCATCTTCTGTCTTGAATCCATTTCTGATTTGAGCTCAAACGACGCTCGTCTTTCTTCTTGTAACATCAATTGTTCTAACATCAACTTCTCCTCTGTTCGGAATTCACCAAGGGCTCGCTTACGGGAAATAATATTAAAGGCAAGTACTTGTTTCTCAAAGGTGGCAGTGAACTCAGCAACTTTGGCAGCAATGTTGTTGTCCCACTGCTGCGAGCGAGATAACATCTGACCTGTCGTGTCAGAATCAAGTATCTTATCGTCTTCCTCTGCTTCATAATCTGCCACCACATGGTAAGGTAATAACCTGCAAAATGATTATAGAAGTAGTGAAGTGCGGATTTTATGGTATGTAAGGAAGCCCAATCAGAGTAAGATCTAACATTCCGTTTCCAGACTTTATTGCTAAACTAAGATATACTGCACATTACAGTGCAGTTACGTCATTCTAAAGGCAAGGAACTTTAGATTGTATGTGAAAGAAACTTAATAATGGACAAAATGTAAATATGAGAAAATCATGATTGGTCAGCAGCGGAGGTTGAGTTGATCTCTAATCTACCACAGAGAACACTTGGATATTGATACATCAATGACCAAAGCATTCCTACCAAACTGCGTATAACAACCAGGATCATGTTCATTCTGCACCAAGGTTGAAGGCTCTGTATACATGGTTAAATAAAAGGCTAATTTTATCAGACCAATTATACCAATCATGATCAGGTATATTGATACATCAATGAAACAAGTATTAATATCAGATGGAGGTCCGCAGCTGATGGTGTAAAATGTTAAAATCAGGTTATAACAAAAGAACAAAATCCATTCTTAATCTATATAATTGGGAGCTTACTTCAAAATGTAGCTACATTATAGTAGTATTAATATCAGATGGAGGTCTGCAGCTGATGGTGTGAGACGTAAAAATCAGGTTATAACAAGAGAACAAAATCTATACTTAATCTATAATTGGGAGCTTACTTCAAAATGTAGCTACATTACAGTAGTAATAAGAGAATCAAAATTAAAAATTCATATTCTCTTTCTTTTACATTTTTGTTTCATTTGACACATGAGACCACCTTCGGAATACTTTGAATTCACAAGAAAAGTGGACGGAGTATTAGTGGTCTGCTAACCTCGGAGGATCTAATTTTTTCGACATTACAATGCCGAACTTTGGCTTAATGACAACATTATATAGATATCTTTTAACACTTGAGTTACAAAGGCCTAAATCTGTAAAGAGGGATTACAACCACAAAAGCACAGAAACTACAACAGATAAAAGGTAAGAGATCCAAAAAGATTTACATATAAAATGTTTAAACAACAAACAAAAACAGTAACATGTCTCAATGACTACATAGGCTCCCGCCTACTCAGATGGGGTGGGGTGGGGGGTGTATGCAGCCTTACCCCTATAATAACAGCGAGGCTGTCTCCGAGTTCACCAAAGATGAAACACAAACTTTATCTATTATTTCACAATAGATAGCAAGCCTAGGTAGTGAGCAATATTCTTCACAATAGCTATAAAATGTTTAACAGTTCTGAATAACTGATTAAACTGAACAAATAACTTATATGCTATTATTGAAAATATGTTGTGAAGCACAACCATTTGTCTCGAATAGCTGCTCCATGTAACTGGAAATATGTATATGGTTGATTAAGTATTGAGTTAGCCTATTAGTTCCAATGACAAGTTTATGGAAGCTTGCAAGATTGACCAATATCATATAAACAGTCATTATAGAGGAAAAGTGTTTTTATTCCATTGAAAGAAACTGTTCAACCAATTAAGCAATAACAAGAATCTAAATTCATGTCAACACGCCCCTATACCTCCGAGGGCAAGAGGATCCATAATTTAGCAACCTTACTCCTTTGATAACAGAGAGGTTGTCTCCCAATTGATCCGAGAATGAAGTGTCAACACTATCTACCACTTCATGACAGAAATGAATGTATATATCGAACAAAAAACAAGAATTGACTGGGAAAACAATAATTAAAGAGAAAAGGTGAAACCTTTCACATGCATCTTCAAGGGAAGAGAAAGGACGCTTAAAGTCAGGATGACAAACTTTCCAAGCATCTTGATAAGCTAACTGTAACTCAGCTGGATTGGCTCTAGCCACCTTTGGCGACTGATCTTGTTGTTGCTGCTGCTGAATTGAATTAGAGCTATTACTAGTATTATTAGTATTATTATTATTGCTATTATTATTACCTAGATTACTAGCAAGCTGATTAGGTTTGGTTTGGTTGGGGGTTTGAGATTGAGGGTTGATGGGACGGTGAAGAAAACTCTGAGGACGCAGATGAACATCGATACTTGAAGGGAATCGTGACATAGCATCCTGTTGTTGTTGTTGCTTCTGCCTTTGAAGTTGTTGAAATAGAAGTAACTGCTGTTGTTGTTGCTGAACATGCTGCTGATGTTGTTGTACGTGTTGTTGTTGTTGTTGTTGTTGTTGTTGTTGTGTCATCTGCTGCTGCTGCATTGAAGATGCCTTTGACTCTTCCATTCGTATCGTACTTTATATAAACACCAGTATGTGGTATATCTGCCATGATACATTATAAAGAAGTTCACCAAAGCGTCTTTACAAACTCTTCATCGAGCACATAAACAGGTCCTTACAAGACTCGGACTATATGAGCATTCTCACATTAAAATTTATCAACATAATCTATTTAGTGTCACTGTAATACGATAAGTAAAAAAACACCTACAAGTAAATCCCTTAACGAACATCAAGTTCAGTACTTTAATTTGAAGAAATTAACAAACATCGTAACTAAATTGAAACACATAATTTTCATTTGAATCAAGCTTATCGTATTAATAATATAATACATTAGAAACTATCTTTTGATGTATTTTACATTTGAACCTAACCACCAAGCCATTCGATGTTCTCACCCTGAAGTCAAATATCTCTGAAAATGTAGTGCTTTAAAGCTCCCAAACGCCCTCCACCCGCCCCCCTCCCCTGAAACCAGTGGATTTCTATGATTCTGCAAAAATGAATATTAACTAATAATCAATTATTCTCACACCCAGAGGCCATACCTGCGGTGGATCGAAGTTGGAGCTTCTGGAGGTTGAACTGAAGGAGGTCTCCTGGGACCTAGAGTCGCCGTTGACCGTTGAGAAGGGAGGGGAGCGGCAAACGGGAGCGGGGGGATGGAATAGAGTGTTCAATCTGTTCATGAATTAGGGATTTAGGCTTGTTTTTTAAGTTAGTTGTATCCCTCCATCCCTTTAGTACATTTTTACTTTCATCATCAACAAAACACGAAATAATATAGCTTGTGAGATCTTGTTAGATTCGTCTCAATATATATTGTTGAAATATCAACTTTTTATAATTTTTTTGTATGTAGAATAATAGATATCTACGTTTTAAATTGTGTTTTATTGACCACCAAAAGTAAATATGTGACAATCATTTAGTGATGGAGGGAGTATTATTCAACATGAGGAAAAAAATATAAAAGGTTGATATTTCAAAAATATATATTGAGATGAATCTAACAAAATTCCACATGAGTGTGACTATATTCTTTGGTATCGTTTAATGTAAATTCTAAATCAAATTTTTAAAAATTTGACCACATAAATCAAAATATACAAATCATTTAACATGAGTATAAAATTTGGATATATACTAGAGTATGTTTAATGATTCTGGTAGGAAACTATCACGTGACACTCTTTCATTTATATTTTAATTGATAGTTATTATTTTCAATTGTTAATATATTTTAGTTGGTAGTTGTTCAAATGAAAATAAACATATCTCTAACTATTGAAAATAAAATTATTTTTATATCTCATTTTTATTTATTAAATATATCAATTAAATTCATTTAACTAATTGAAACTCAAATTAGTTAATTTAAATGATTTAGAAATTTATGGTTCCATTATATTTTTAACAAACGATAATTAACTAAATAAAATAGGAATAAGCACAGGTATTGATGGTTCACCATGACTACTTTCTTTAAGTTGGTTATTAAAATTGGACAATTGTTTATTAAATAGGCTCGTTGGTTGGTTGACCCTTAATATCGATTAATTTTGAAATAGCCCTCGAACTGTTAATTCTTTTTTAGAGTAAACTTAACCATCTTCGCCTAACATTACTCCAATGAAATAGAAGAGACATTCTAAAATATTCTAAAACGAGTCTTTCTAAAATGTGCCCTAAGGGCACATGTTAAACACTTAATTTGGTAATACAATTTAACATTCGTAAGCATATAAGATAATATTCATAAGCATATAAGGTAACCTTCAAATTTCAACACGATTAATTAACAATTATATTTCCTTACTAATTTCTTAACTTGTACCCTAAGGGCACATTTTAACAAAATCCTTTTAAAATATAAGTAGACTCCTCTTTCTTCTTCAAGACACCCTAACTTCCTCCACACCTTACACCTACTAATACTTCAAAGAAACTATATAAGGAATTTTTGCCCCCTTGCATTTTTTTTATAGTTATGAATATCTCTTGCCCCGAAGTGACTAGTTTAGTACCCCTTTTTAAATTTCTTTTAATATTTTGTTTTTGTTTTTTTTTTTGTTTTAATTTGCTCATCCCCTCTTCTCCTTTCCCTTTTTTGTTTTGATGTTCCAAAACCCATCTCCTCTTCTTCCTCCATTTTTGTTTCAACTTCGAGCCCATATTTTCTCCTTCATTCTTATTTTGTTCACTTGTTATTTTTTTTATCTCATCTCCCCCTAAAATCGTACACCTTGATTTCCTCCAAAAATTACAACAAATTTTCATTTCGGACAAATTTTCCTTCATGACCTAAAGGTACGATGAAGGTCACGATGAGAACTTGGAAAAATCATAGAAAACGTCATCGTGCCCTCTATCATGACTTAAGGCCACGATGCACTACATGGAAGTTTTCATCGTAACCTAAGGCCAGGGGCGGAAGGAGAGGGGGCAGGGGGCCATGGCCCACCCTGGATTTTTGGAAATGTTTACAAATATTATGTGTGATATTTAGACCAAAATGCATTGTAGCTCAATGGCCCCCCCAAATTTTTTTCACACATGGGAGCTAGGTTCGAACATCCGCATGATTCCTCTATTTTTTTTCTCTGTCTTAATTGTCATTTTTCATACTCTAATACTAATACTTTATTTATTATAAACGGTGCTGCTTGCTATTCTCATACTCTATAGGCTTCTCTCATTTCTCATATTTAATACTCTATACCCTATTTATTATTCTATCAATCCCTAAATATTATTATTATATTTTGATTTTTTGTGATTACAAAACATAATTTTGTTTAAAACGTAAGTGTCTCTTATACTACATGCGGAAAAAATTATAAAAAGTTGATATTTCAAAAATATATATTGAGAGGAATCTAATAAGATCCCACAAAATTATTTTATTTCTTATCGTTTAATGAGAATTGATGATCGAATTTTGTAATGTTTGACCAACAAAAGTCAAAACGTGATAATATTTTAGTGATGAAGAGTATAAATGACATAGTGGAGTACTAATATATAAGTATTATTTAAACATTCACAATAATACGGAGTGACACTCCCTTAATTTGACTAATTTAATTTTTAATATTTTGAAAATAATTTTAATATTAGTTGAACAATATTATAGGGATTAAATCATAGAATTTTACACCTTGCCTGTGAATAATTGATATTACAATGGTTTTAATTTAGTTTGAAATATTTTTTCATATTATTAATTTCAAAGAAAAGAATCTCAACCATCGATTCATTTTTTATACAATAAATGGACCTAAAATTGTAAAAACTACTACATCAGTGACTAGTTGTTGCTGAAAATAATGAAAATATTTATTTAGAAAATAAAGTTGGAATTGATTCAGTCCTACCCGAAACAATGGTGTCTACATACCTTCAGAAAATGAAGTTGGACTATTCTCCTACTACTCATCGTGCATATCATCTTCCTTGTTATCTATTCAACAAACCATCATATAATTACGAGTACGAGATTTCGAAATTGGAAAAATATTTCTGCCAAAAGTATTATCGATGATTACGATAGAGTTAAAGGTCGTAGAGTAACTTTACGATAAATTTTATAAACTTTTATTATATAGTATTTTGTTTAACTACCTGAAGTTATTTTTATTTTTATTTGGCCCCCCTGAATTTTCATCCTGGTATCGCCCCTGCCTAAGGCACCGTGTTTATAAGTATTTATATGTAATTAGATGTGTTTATATGTAATTAGATATGTTTAGAAGTGTTTATATTTGCTCATAAGTATTTATATGTTATTAGATGTGTTTAAAAGTGTTTATATGTAATTAGATATGTTTATATTTGTGTTTATATGTAATTGTATGTGTTTATCATGAACCAAGGCTGAGTTAATGAGGCACATGCCCGCCAATGTTGTTCTGGCAATTAATACCGGCGAGAAAAATTCCGCCGACGATTGGGTTACACGTGAGGGAAAATGTTAAGATGCACATCCCACATCGGAAGTCGATGTGCTCCCGGGTCAATATATAAGATCTTGAGTTACTCCCTCTATTGTCAATCGATTTTAGAGTGGAACCCCATAGACTCTTAACATGGTAATCAGAGCCTGAAAGTTCCTCTAAACATATTTTTTTTTTTCTCAAAATAGCCACACTCTAGGTTACGAATCCAGTATTTTCCGCTGCGCCTGCTAGTGGTTCATGACTTCAACACCATCCGCCGGACATTCATATTTTGACATATATTTTTTTAATTAGTTTTTCCTATTCTCTTCTTTTTATCCTAAAAAAAATCAATTTCTTATAATAGAAGTCTTTGATTTATTTTTCCTCTAATGAATTACAATGTATTCATGCAATTGATTGCATAATCTTCTACACTAAATCCAAAAAGAAAAAAAACTCGCTCTCTACTACTATTATGTTTAACTTTGGCAATCTACTCTCTTTCTATTAAACAAGTGTCATTTGATTTTTCTCTCCAATGACGACTTTTTTTATTTCATGTTATAATTTCTTTTCTTCATATTTTCTATTTTACTCTCAAACGAGGTTTTGTGAATTTTATCCCTCTCTAATGGAGGTCTTTTGTTTCTTGGTTGCAATCCATTTTCTTAATATCTTCTCTTTTCTTCTATCTTCTAAATAATTTTTTCTTTCCTTATTTACCCTTTCACCTCTATCAAGGTGTTCTTCATTCTTCTTTATTATTTCATCCTTGAGAAATTCTATTTTAAATTTATTTAATGATAGTTATTTGTTTTATCTCAATATATCTATGCAATGTTATTCCGCCTATATTTTTTAGTGTTTCCGGTGATGCACTTCCACCGATGTTTACATTTATGCTAATGTACTTCCAGCTTGTTGATGTTCCGACGATGTATTTCCGTCGATGTCTCCTTATTGTTGCATATATTCTATTTGTTAGCGAGAAAGTTGTCAAAGGGCAGGTTCAAGTTCTCCATGTATCCCTCTCGTTATCAGATCCTAGACATCTTCACCAAGGTCTTCCACTCATCTTATTTGACGATTTTCGGAACAGTTTGAGCGTCCGTCCTCCTCCCGCTCCGACTGAGGGGTGCATTAGAATTATTACACAATTAGTTGTATATTTATTAGCATTAGTGACTATTATTACTCATTAGTTGACTATATAGCATTAGTGACCATTATTAGCATTAATGATTATTACTCTTTTTTTTTTTGAAAATTAGCAATATATAATGATCATTACTCATTAGTTGACTATATTAGCATGTAGTGGTAGACATCTTATGTATAAATAAATATCATCAGTGGCGGATCTAGAAGTTTTAAAGTGCCTGTTCGAAATTGATATAATTTTTAAAGTGCCTGTTCAAAATGCTTAAATATATTCAAATATAAATTTAATTGATAATTTTTACATTAATTTTTACTTTAAATATATATAATTTTTTTTTCAAAAAAAAAAGTACCTGTTCGAGTGAACGGGCCTGCACATGAGCAGGTCCGCCACTGAATATCATTATTCAATAATAATACAGACATCGATTCCACAATATTCTAACCGTCCATGTTCAATACCTTGCACACACATGTTCCATTTAATATTGATCACAAATTGGAATAGCAATTTGTCGAGTTGAAGGCCGATTAATTCGAAAACTATTCGACTTTCTATCCTAGTTTAAACTCATCTTTCCTACATCTTCTCCGTATACACAAGCAATATAATAGCCCCTAAAATAGTTCCCACAAACATTACAAGTTTGAGTTTCAAATCAGAGAAAAAACAACAACGATCAAAGATGACAACCTCTTCATCAAAATCCATCACGAAGGGTTTCTATAAGCAGACGAAGAAAAACACAAAATCTACAAGAAAATCGACGAAATCTCCTGCTCTTGTTACTACCCCTGATCTAAAAGGTTCATATTTTATGTTTTGATAATTTTCTATATCTCTTAGTACTTAACTTGGACATATATATATTTAAACAATTCAAAATCCTTAACAATTAACATAGATTATTATGTCGAAATATGTTTACGGGGGACATGCAATATTCGATCTTAATTAAATAATGACAAGGGGACTGGTAAACATTTAACCAATTTATAAATAAAATATTTTATGGTTGTTTATATATGGTAATCAAAACAAATTTCAAGATAAACATCCCTTTGTCTTGGATGAATGAAATAATCTAGTTACTCAAGTTTATGGATTTAATTTATCTGCAGTACAATTTATTAGTGTTAGTACTCTATTTCACTTGTATTTATCTTGAGCTCCTTTTACCATGACCTGTCTCATTCTATATGAGAAAACATAGGTGGTGTAATTAAAACTAGAGTTTTTAGCCTGGCCCAGATAGATGAGTTATTAAGAAGTTGGTCGAGTGGATGAGCTTGTGATGAAAAGTGAAAACATTATGAGTTTGATCTTTTTGCTCGACCTAGAATCTACCTAGTACCCTGTTGATGAATAACAACCGCCAGACTTGCGTTTTTGTTTTGACAATTAGTTTCATTTAATATAATAACAGTTTAGTATACATATGATAAACAAGCCCATATGTGTGAAATACACTTCATCAAAAGAAGTTTGACAAAAACATGGGTTAATGGCTGAAGATATCGCTTACCTTTCCTAATATTACCAATTGATCACTTACCTTTTAAAGGGTCCCAGTTGATCACTCAGCCTTTAAAATTAGTCTCAGTTGGCTGACTATTATGAAGGGCTTTTTTTTTATTTTTTTCATGTCGAAATTAAGTAAAAAAATTGAAAATTAGAAATAAACTCAAAACTAACTCTTAATTTCAACATGAAAAGGCGAAAAAGCCCTTAATAATGGTCATCACAGGCGTTGATCAGCCGGAAAAATAGCCAATAAGCTAACTGAGATAAATTTTAAAAGGTAAGTGATCAACTGAAACTCTTTAAAAGGTAAGTGAAGTCCCCTGCCATTAACCCCAAAAAAAATTCATAATGGACAAAAGATGTAACTGAATATAAGTAGATTTAACTGAATATAAGTAGATTTAACCACTAGTCTAGTCTGGAAAAGAAGTAAAGTTCTTGTGAATGCACAATACCCCAACAATAATAACAACGACATATATTAATTCATGTTTAAAATTTTCTTCTCTTTATTAATGTATATGTAAAATATTAACAAAATATGATGGATTTGACATACGGATGTAAAGTTTTGACATGAGCAAAAGAGAAATTCAAGGTTCTTTCGCTTAATGTCAGTGGTGAAATTTTTTTCAATATCAATTGTAGACTTAATTAACAGATATGGTATTAAGTAACCAATTGAAGTAGATTTTTATATATAAGCGGACGAAACTTGTTTTATACAATAACAGTTGTTAGTTGTACTAAGATAATTCACGTTGTCCTATTAATTTTATTGTGTCACACATCATTATATGACTTGCCATACATAATCGAGACTAGTTTTATACCAACTTCATCGGTAAATGATATGGTCAATAAAATTAATTGACATATATTCTATACATACAAAATACAACTTCGATTCGAATTTGACTCATTATTGTAACAATAAGGTAGGTTGAATACATCATATTTTTGTATATTTTTATAAAAAAAGTTATATAACATTGTTTAGATATAATTGATTACAAAATTTACAAAGTTAAGCTGATGAGAAATTATCAGGTGATTATGATGAGAAAGAGAAAATGTTGAGGGAATTCGACATGAACATGGCTTATGGACCGTGTCTTGGGATGAGCAGATTGCAACGATGGGAGCGTGCGAAGGCACTCGGTCTTAATCCTCCTCAAGATATACAAGCCCTCTTGACTAGTTCACAAGTTGTCCTTAATTGCTTGTGGGATGCTCGCATTTAGTCTAACCAATTTTGCATTGTTATCACGACAAATTATGTTCAACGCTTCGCTACTAGACATTGCTCAAAGCTTGCTTGATTCTTGATTCTTGATTTTGTATGTGTTGGTATCTCCACTACTAGAAATCACATCATTGCCGACCCCTGCAGCTAAGGCATTACGGACGCAAACGCTTATACGCGTCGGTTCAAAGCCGATGCCAAAAATCGATAATTATACAAACGATTAACCCGTTTACATTTGGATGCCCAATCGACACTACCATTAACCGTGAATGTTCTTCAAACGTGTTAATAGTGACATGTAGTCGACGAGAAAACCTAATCCTAGTTAATTTTCATTTAGTTATAATTGACGCTTAACCGACGCTTTCTAGAAATGAATATTTTTGGTATAATTATTAATAACTATAGTAGTTTATTACGTGTGTTTGCACGTAGGCATTTTTATCATTTAATTTTTTTCTACATTACGATAAGTTTATGGAATTAAAATCATTCTATTATGAGATGTTTTTTTTCAATGATTGTTGAGCAAAAGACATGTTCCTGTGAATATTTTAGTGAGAGAATGTTTTCACGAGACAACAAATGTGTAAAGATAAATAATACTCCCTCCGTCCCTTAAAGATTGTCACATTTTGACTTTTGGTAGTCAACAAAACACGATTTAAAACGTAAATATATTTTACTCTACATGCAATAAAATTATAAAAAGTTGATATTTTAAAAATATATATTGAGACGAATCTAACAAGGTCTCATAAGACTATATTATTTCTTTTCGTTTAACGGGAATTCATGATCAAATTTTGTTATGTTTGACCAACAAAAATCAAAATGTGACAATCTTTTAGGGACGGAGGGAGTAGTAATATTTAATATTTATCTTATTTTGAGGGCAATGGTGTCATCGTTCATCAATTTTTCTACCCTTATATTACTTGAAAATTCAATAATAATTTCATTATCATCGTTATCATCTTTCTTGATCAATAGAATTTTGTAATAAATGGACAGTGAGGTTCACAGGACATTGCTCGAACGGTCACGTGATTAACTATATGAGTGTGTTTTTTTCGGATGTGTTGGTGCGATTTACGATAGATGTATGAATAATAACTTTGCATTTATTTAAAATGGACCTACTTGTAGGTGGTTACCCAGAATCTGGAAATTCTTGGGATGAAGTATTGAATCGTAAAAAGTATATTCCGAATTATCTTCTCTATGTCAGATAATGGACTAGTCAAGCGAGGACATGTAGATAAGCCGTAAGCGCATTATCATTTTTAATAAATGGACAGTGATGAAAGGTGGCCGAGTCGCCGACAGGCGGCAGGAATATCGTTGTGCCGTGACATATATAACACCACGTCAGAGTACAATGCCAAAAAGAAAGTTGAACAACAAAAGGATGACTTTGTATCAAGTAGGGTCCAATGGTAACTTTGCCTAAATTTACATGTTGAACTTATGATACGAATTACGAATTTAAAAATTTTTAACTAATAAAGAATTAAAATGGCTAGGTTCTAATTAATAGATATTTATGTTTAAAATATAAAACTTAATTGTTTCCAATCAAATTTAAATACAAGATCTCTAGTTTTATTTACATGTCACTGCCATTCACCAAATAGTAATTACCTTTACTCACTAATACTCTGTCTATTTTTTAGTTGCCGTTTTATCCATTTGTACATAGATTAAGGAAAAATTTAAGTAGTAAAAAAATACATTAAAAGTGTAAAATAATAATTAGTTGTCATTATCATTGGATGGTTAATAATTTCAACAGAGAAAATAATTAAAATGTACATTAAAAATATAAAATTATTATTTATTATGCTAGACGTTAATTAAAAAAAAATTTAGGGTAAGATGATAATAAAAAAACGGAGGATATATTTCATTAATTCCAAAACAAACTAGCAATCATGTTCGGGAGAAGATATCATATTTTTAGTTACTTTGTATAAATGTATTTATACATCTATTTGTTCCTAAGAAGATTACTTAATTATGCTACCTACCCACATGTTACATAATACTCGTACAGACTTACGTTAAGTAGGGCCATAATGTCGGCCTTTTTACTAGACACTCTAAATTACTCCGTCGAAGTACTGCCAGAACAAAGATTCAAAAAAAGAAAATTGTTCCTCGGAGATGACATTGTATATTATATAGTAACTAGTAGATGTGGTTGATTCTAAAATCAATTAATAATAGGGGAGTAGCTTAAGATCTTATGTATTAATTTGAGAAGATATCGATTTTTGTTGTGGGATATGCATCTAAACACTTCTCCTCACGTGTAACCCAATCATTGACAAAAAATTTTCTAGCCGGTATTAATTGTCGGAACAGCATCGGCGGGGTTACACGTGCCTCAATAACTCGGGGTTGGCTCATGATACCATGTTAAGAGTCTATGAGTTTCCACTCTAAAACCAATTGACAATAGATGGAGTAAATTAGGATCTTATATATTGACCCGGGAGGACATCGACTTCCGACGTGGGATGTGCATCTTAACACTCTCCCTCACGTGTAACCCAATCGCCGGCGAAATTTTTCTCCCCGGTATTAATTGCCGGAACAACAACGGCTAGGTTACACGTGCCTCATTAACTCGGGGTTGGCTCGGTTACCATGTTAAGAATTTATGGGGTTCCATTCTAAAACTAATTGACAATAGAGGGAGTGGCCCAAGATCTTACATATTGACCCGGGAGGACATCGACATCCGATGCGGGACGTGCATCTTAACACTCCTGCTCACGTGTAACCCAATCATCGGCGGAATTTTTTCTCGCCGATATTATTTTCCGGAACAACATCGGCGGGTTGACACGTGCCTCATTAACTCGGGGTTGGCTCATGATACCACGTTAAGAGTCAACGAGGTTCCACTCTAAAACCAATTGGCAATAGGGGAAATAACCCAAGATCTAATTTATTGACCGGGGAGGACACCGACTTCCGATGTGAAAACTGCATCTTAACAAGATACTCGTGTGGGTAGTCATATGAAATTTTATAATGATGTTATTTGATATTATTATATTTAAATTATAGTTAACATAATAATTGAATAAATATCTTAACTATTGTCTAAATAAATAAATATTATTTGTCTGTGGACAAAATTAATTCAAATATTTGGGCAATATAAATTATTCACATGATATTATATATATATCATTATGTAATATAATTAACTCATTATTGTGAAGTCAAATGATAAGCATGGATATTAATAAAATATTTATATATGTTCTAAATATTAAGAACTACTAAATTGCATACTATCATAATATATTGACAACAAACTAACTATTTCTTTAATTGATGTAACTATTAATTGAGATAAAATATCGATTTACTCATTTAGCTAGGTCACTGTGGTGACTAACAAGCACGTAAAAGTAAATTAATATTGTAACCATAATATCTAAAAAAATCACAACTTAATAAATATGAGATAAAATATCTATTTAAACATTTAACTTGGTCACTGTGGTGACTAGCTAGTTTTCTTAATAATAGATGTACTTAATTATCTCAAAATCATGTGAAAATAAATTTAATGTAATTCACATATTTCTTTTCCACAATATATACGATGTCATAAAATTAATTGAATAATGTCTTAATGGTGTGTAACTGGATGAATACAATTTGTCTGTACTCGCTCGCCGGCTGCTCGGGCTCCGCGTTTCAAGTTCGTTATCATAAATTAATCCAAACATTTGACCAAAATAAATTATTCATATAATATAGAAACGTGATTCATTTTAACATAAAATGAAAGTATAAATGGATGGTACTTGAATAAATTTCGTAATGGTGTTCAAATGTGTTGGTTCCACTCTAAAACCAATTGGCAATAGAGGGAGTAGTACAAAAAAGACGAAAAATGACGAATATAAGAACTTCAAAACCCTAAACGACAAAATAAGACGAAATGCTACGTTTTATGTTATTTACAAATAAAGTGGCACGGATGTTAAATACATAATGCACGGATTATGGAAAGTGTTATCAAATTATATATTACAACAATCAAACACGAAAAAAGACAAAAAAAAAGGACGAATATGAGAACTTCAAAAACCCTAAACGACAAAATAAGACGAAATGCCGTGTTTTATGTTATTCATCAAATAAAGTGGCACGGATGTTTAATAAATAATGCACGGATTATGGAAACTGTTATCAAATTATACATTACAACAATCAAACACGAAAAAAATGTATTTACCGGGAGGACATCCACTTTCGATGTGGGATGTGCATCTTAACAAAATGAATGGATTTTATTTGTATGTTGAATAAATTTATCCAAACATTTGGCCAATTTATTTACATAAATTTTTCATAGAGGTAATATATCGTAAGTGCGGAAAAATAATGCCTCAAAGCCTCAATGCCTCAATGCTAAGAGTAAATTAATGCGATACAACTCAAATAATGGTTAATCAAAGTACGATAATCGAAAGCATCAGTAGAATAACATTTATTATGAGTAATAACAATCACAATATGAATCCAATTTACATAATATTTAACTTTATATCTCTTATTTAAGTCATAATTAATTTAAATTGCTTACACATTACTCTTACATCATATATCAAATCCATGATGTTCATTCATAAAAAAATATCATGAAACAACGTATATGTGCATAATATAAAACTAGATATTTGTACACAGTCCAGCCTGTGCGAAATCGTACATCGTATTTATAATATATGATCTTTTATTAACAAATAAATATAATATTTCTATGTAATATTATTATTTAATTCATCTTAAATAACTAAATTTAAATTTTATGTTCAAAATAATATAATTTTTGCTAAATCATTTAAAAAAAAATAAAGGTAAAATATAGTAATGTTTATGAATAATTATTGTATATGTTTACAAAAAACTAAATAAATTTAATGAAAAATATCTCCTATATAGTAGGAGAACATGGGGCTTCATATTACTTTAAAATAACTTCTAACTCCCCCTTCCCCAATTATATATAGTAAGATATTATACATCAAAAGTTTATTTGAATTCATAAGTGTTATTTAAAGTATGAATTTATGGGCAAAACTTACTTACTATCCCATTTTCAGAGTAAAAAAACATAATTCAACTCACATAAAAATTATTTGATTTATAAAGTACAATATGCAATAAAAAATATTATTACAATGACAACATAAATAACTTGTACTCATCATTACAATATAAGTTCAATATGTATATGGTACTAGCTAGTAACCTCAATGACATTCATATAATGCATAATGCATTTTACCATAATGAATAGGCTTGAAAAAACCCCTATATGGCTTATTCGATTTCTCAATAAAAAGAAATATGACCAACATAAATGCGAAAAAGTAAATATGGTATAAAGACTTTAATTATAGGCTATAGTAATGTCAATAATATTTATACCTCAATTTATGGTGTTAAAAATTAGTTATTACATGCACTTAATTGTAATAAAATAATCAATAACAATCATATGTCAATTATTAAATGTTAAATGAATTGAAACATGACATAATTATCAAAATCTTGAATTACATGATTATATGTAAAATAAAATGTAATTGACGCACCTTAAGCCATAAAGACGTAATTGATATGAGTTGGTTTGAACCGAAAGTGTTGCTGATTCCGAGAACTCGCCTCAAGGTATGGTATGAAAGTGATTTCTTTCTCTTTGCCTATAAATCGTACTACATTTGTAGGTAGAGAAATGACCACCATCATCTCAAATTAATTGCAATATTAACCGCCATGAAAGCTAATTATTGTGTGACGTTTATAACGTTTGTAACAGATTTACAACATTAATTAATATGAAAATAAACATCCTACTAATGACCATCTTAGTGAGAATTTATATTATTATAGTACGGAGTATTTTATTATTAATATAATAATATCAAAATAAAATATTCTTACAATAATTTCATAATTCAATATTTTCTTGTTGTTTCAATGGACCTACCAAAGTGGAAAATAAATTTAAATATGTTTTTTTTTGTATATTAGCCATGAAATACGAGTACAATAATACTGTATTACAAATGAAGTATATATGAATTACTAACTAATATACCGTTAGTATAGGTGCTAACTAATAAACAATTACAATAAATATAAATACACATTGACTCTAGCACGATTTTAAACCCAAGACCTCCTCTTTTGAAGCGTGGATCAGATGCCAACAGGCTAGCTATTAAGCCATCGAAAATAATGCAAATATGTTCAAAAGGTCTATTTGATTTTATTTCACTTCCCTCCATTTAAACAAACCAACCAAATCACTATAAATACCACCCTCCTTCCCATACTACAAAGCTACACCTTGTTATATTCCACCCTCTATTTTCCTAAAATCACTTTTCTAATCCTCCAAATTTCCTCTTGCATAACCATGGCCGTCGAATCCTTAGTTCACTCTCCTCTTAGCCGTCCAGCATGCGAGAAAGATGCAAAGGCTCTTGAATTCATTGAATATATGACTAAAAATACTGAGGAAGTTCAACAAAAAGTGTTGGGTGAAATCTTGAGCCAAAATTGTGAAACGGAATACCTTAAACTTTTTGATCTTTGTGGGGCAACTGATCTTGAAACGTTCAAGGCCAAGGTACCGGTCATCACCTATGAAGATGTTCAACCATATATTCAACGAATTGCTAATGGTGATCGCTCTCCTATTCTTTCTTCTAAACCGATTTCCGAATTTCTTACAAGGTATATAAACGAGCTGAACCCTATTTGATAAATTTGTGTATATTGGCTTCTTTGTAGTTTTGTATTGACTTGGTGGTTTGTTTATAAGTAACGTGTGACAACTATTATGGCAAAATTATGAGACAAAATCCCATGATGAATTATATTACACTAATAAAAATAAGGATTTAGAGGGCGTTTTAGTTTTGACTTGAAGTCATATATCAGTGCCCTTTTAAGAGCGCCCTCTAAGGCGTTATTTGTAGTAGTATTGGATCAATTTAAGAAAGGTAAAGAATTATAAGTATTGTTTTACGGGTAGAATATTAATCGGTGAAGAATTATAGAATGGTAAGCACCTATAATCTCGTTTGTTCACTCGGTGTAAGTTCGAGAATCCTTGTATTAAAGTGCTTAAAAAACAAGTCTTAGTAATTTCTTAATCAGTTGAGTCACATCACACGATTTTACTTACATTTTTTAAATAAAGAGATTTAGTTCTTTAAATTTTGGAAATTGTTATAAAATTAAGGAAATAGGTAGAATAATCAACACTAGACCATTATTTAAACATTAATGTATGTCAACGATCTAGAGCAATAATTTTACTCCAATATTTTGTTAATGTCTTAATCTATGACGCTATATATGTAATATTTAAGACAAAGATTCTACGTTATATATCTAATTATAAAATAAGATGCTTATTAAAATGTCACGCTTTCCACAATGTTGACAATAGTTCTGGGACATCTGCCGGCGAAAGGAAGCTGATGCCAACAATTGATGACGAATTACCACGAAGGCAGAAGTTGTATAGCCTTCTCATGCCAGTTATGAACATGTAAGTGTTAGATAGCTTACACTCAAATAGTTCAATTACATTAGGTTTAAACGTGCATTTGATCATATATGTTTTTTATCATATTACTATTCGATCACTTATATATGTTTCAAAAAATATCTTACTTTATTATTACTCCCTCCATCCCTTTTTGATAGAGTTATTTGCTTTTTAACGGTCTCCGAGACACGATTTAAAACGTAAATATTTTTAATTTTACATGTGTAAAAATTACAAGAACATGATATTTTAAAAATATATGTCGAGACGAATCTAACAAGATCCAATATGACTATATTATTTGTTATCTGTTAATGAGAATTTACGGTCAAAATATTCAAAATTTGACTCAAAAGTCAAAATGTCTCCATCATTTAGGGATGGAGGGAGTATGTCATATTGGACGCTCTGTTTGACTTTTGGAGACAAATTGGCAGTTCAGACACATTTTGAGACATTTCAAATTTTTTAATGAAATGTTGGGTAAATATTTATGTGTACACCTATTTTCTTAAAAAAAAATCATAATTATAATAAATAATTAGGAATAATAAAATATGAAAATAAATCAAAATCAAGATTATCTAAAAAAATGTGTTTGGATAATGTTATCTCTGTTAATTTATTCAAAAAAGTCGAGCTTAACATCTTGTAATAACAAAATGACCATATGAGATGCTTTTATAAACATGACATCGAATGAATACATATTGAAACATGTGATCAAATGTTTATATGATAGGAAACATACTTGACCAAATGTGCCTTAGATGAATTACTAATGTCATCGCTATCACTCTTTTGTTGTCAATTAAACGTAGGGTGAAATCAATCAATATTAATATCATGTTGGAGTCGACAATTAAAAAATATCACTAAAATATTAAGCACATCCAATCACATTTTTATAGATTACGATCTTCCTAATTAATTGTCAATTAGTATTTCCCCTTTCCCATAGAGTTTTTCTTTTCTTTAAACTTGACTATTTTGGACCCCCTAATCATTTGTCAATTCTTGAAACAGGTATGTCCCAGACTTAGACAAAGGAAAAGGTCTTTATTTTCTATTTGTGAAAGCAGAAACAAAAACCCCTGGAGGGTTGCTTGCACGTCCAGTCCTGACAAGCTATTACAATAGTGAAATCTTCAAGACCCGACCATTTGATCCTTATCTAGTATACACTAGTCCCAATGAAGCGATTCTCTGCGTCGATTCTTACCAAAGCATGTATACTCAAATGCTCTGCGGCCTCATCATGCGTGATGAGGTCCTCAGGGTTGGAGCAGTCTTCGCTTCTGGACTGCTCCGAGCCATCCGATTCCTCCAGCTCAATTGGAGACAATTGGCCGAGGACATTTCAACCGGCGTTCTCACCCCTAAAATCAATGATCCATCGCTAATTAGTTGCATGTCAAAGATTCTTAAACCGGACAAGGACCTAGCCCAGTTTATCAAAAAAGAATGTGAGGGCGAAAATTGGGAGGGGATAATTACTCGAATTTGGCCGAAGACGAAGTACATTGATGTCATTGTAACAGGTGCAATGGCACAATACATTCCTACTATTGACTATTATAGTGGTGGATTGCCGAAGCCTTGTACAATGTATGCATCCTCAGAGTGTTACTTTGGGCTGAATCTGAAGCCTATGTGTGATCCTTCAGAAGTTTCTTACACCATCATGCCGAACATGGGATATTTCGAATTCCTCCCTCATGATCCCCTGAACCCGGTTCAGTTGTCCCGTGACTCGCCACCCCGGCTCGTGGACATGGTAGATGTGGAAGTGGGAAAAGAATATGAACTTATAATAACTACCTATGCTGGTCTATGTAGGTACAGAGTAGGAGACATTCTTCGAGTCACGGGGTTTTATAACTCAGCTCCTCAGTTCAAATTCATTAGACGGAAGAATGTGTTACTGAGTATCGACTCAGACAAGACCGATGAATCTGAGTTACAAAAAGCTGTCGAAAATGCGTCGGTTTTGCTACGTGAATTTGACGCGACAATTATCGAGTACACAAGTAACGCGAATACGAGGAGTATTCCAGGACATTACGTGATATATTGGGAGCTTCTGGTGAAGGATTCAATAAGTTGGCCGACGAAGGAAACGTTGGACAAATGTTGTCTAGTAATGGAAGAGTCGTTGAACTCGGTTTATCGCCAATGCCGAGTAGCTGATAACTCAATCGGGCCCCTTGAAATAAGGGTAGTGAAAAATGGGACATTTGAAGAAGTAATGGATTATGCAATCTCTAGGGGTGCTTCAATTAATCAGTACAAAGCCTCAAGGTGTGTTGACTCGACTCATGTTTTGGAATTGCTCGACTCGAAAGTGATCTCTGTCCATTTTAGTCCAGCTGCTCCCTTTTGGACACCTGAAAGAAGACATTGACTCTTTCAAAATTATGTCTATTGAATTGATCGGCTTCAACTTACATGCTTAAGATCGGCTTCATCAAAATAATAAATTATCTCATTCAACGGCTATTTAGAAATGGGGGCATTTGTGATATTTCATGTTTTCTATTATGATTGCAAAATAAATAAATAAATCTTTGATTTACATCATAAAATCTATATTTAGTGAAATTCTACATTAATTACGAATATGTTTCAGAATTCAATATTAACTACTACAAACTTCCACTTTCTGACGGGTTAACGTGAGGCCCACCATAATGGGCCGGCCTGGCCAATTAACATTGGCGGGCCAGTTGAACTCGAGAAGAGGCTTGGCCTGGTTTACCTCTTAATGAGTCGGGCCGGTCGGCCTGTCTCGTTGGACACGTCTAGTAGTTGGTGACTTGGCGTGTTCTCTGTTTGTTCTAATAGTTTGGGATCATTCTGGACCTTCCCACTGAGATGAGAAATTTCAGGCTTCATCGGTTCACAATCACTTGCAAGATTTCAAGGATAAACTGAAATACTTAAATAGAATCCTACACATAATTCAAAGTTTAAACTAATCCGTAAAGTTTGAAACTCACTTTAATGTTAACGATTCTTCACTAAGAGTAAAATAGTCATTTTGTATGAAAAAGTGGTATTATTTAACTAAATCTTTTTGTGTTTTTCGAAAAGTATCATGCGTTGATCATGATAATCTGTCAAATTTCGCATTCGAGTTTCGTAACCTCCTATATACTAGTATAAAGTAAACGGGGGCTATCAAATTTTGATCTTATATTTCCGTAAAGTAATATATACTCCATCTGTCTCTAAAAGATTATCACATTTTGACTTTTGTTAGTCAAACATACAAAATTTGATCATGAATTCCTATTAAACGATAACAAATAATAGTCCTGTATGACCTTGTTAGATTCGTCTCAATATATATTTTTGAAATATTAAGTTTTTATAATTTTTTCGCATGTAGAATAATAGATATTTATATTTTAAATCGTGTTTTGTTGACCACCAAAAGTCAAAATGTGACAATCTTTTAGGGACGAAGGGAGTAATCTTTTAGGGACGAAGGGATTAATATTTACTTGAAGACTAAAAAATCAACCATTACATATCATCAAAACTTATACTTGGAATGGAGGGTGTACTGACTACCCACGAAACTCCATTGAATAATGAGCGGTGAACATTCAACTATTTTTTGTGAGACGACCTTAACTCTTATAGTCTTAATCAATTTATTAAATTTCAAGAAAAACTTCTACTCATTTTAAATATCATCTTATATTTCATATGTTATAATTCCAATTATTTGCTGACTTTTGTTATTGTACTTTCAAGCCTTTACGCATAATGCGATGCTCGTAGTCCATACCATATATGGACTTTGTCAATGGACTCTAACAAACTCATAGTAATTCTATATTGGTGGATATATTTCTACTACATGAACAACTTTTAAGACATGAATCATTTTATTCTCGTCAAACACATAAAGTTGATTTAATATTTTCATTATTGATTTTATACATTCGATTTTATGATTAAGAGGTAATAAATTGCACAGGTTGCAAAGAATCAAAGGATATGATTTGAAAACTCCAGAAGAGGCTAAAGAAAAGAAAAACTCTAATAAAAGGTAAAGAGAAAATTTGTTACACGCTAAAGCGATTATCATCCTCGTTCGAACAAATATTTCTAAATCCTGAATAATCAATCATGATATGAAATTTATTACTATGAAAGTACTATAAATTCAAGACTACTAAATTCATAATAGAATCATTGTTCTATTATCAATAATAGTCAAGAGTTACTATCGTTAATTAAAAAGACCATGACTTTTTGTAATATATAATCAATGACCTTAAAATTGGGTTCCTCAATTATTAAAATGCAGAGAACCTACCATTTGCAATTTGTTAGTCTTCTTCTATTCGATCTTCATCGGCTTCATGATGAATTGAAATCCACTTCCCTACGAAATTCTAAAAGTCAAAATTCTTGACGTCATTATGCTAGACCACCGAGCCTAGGACTATTTTTTTTACTCCTCCCACCATTTAGAATATACTAGTACTATTTTAATACATTATATTATTATTATTATTATTATTATTATTATTATTATTATTATTATTATAAATAGTTGTGATTCAAATCTAATTTCGTAGGTCACATAACAAACAAGCTATTTTAGATGAGTATCCTTTAAAATAAGACCATACTTCGCGGATAAAGACAACACACAAATATAAATTAATGTTATAGTGCTTTAAACTCATTTTAATTGAAGTTTTTTATAGTGTTAACCTTTGATCACGCACAATTACTTTTTCTAATAATACACAAACTTTGATGTACAAAAGTTGTTATAACTATTTATAGTATAACCAAAAACTTACTAGTAGAAGAACGTCTATTGTACTATTTATTATGTAAGTATATAACCAAATACTTATCAATAATGAAAGAGCAATTATTGTTCTTTAATCTTATAGTAGTTCATAAACGATTCATATTTAATAAAAAAGAACTATAAACTATCTCATCTTTTAATACTATACTTCGTTTAATGCATTTTAGGTAATAATATATATATCATTTCTCCAAAATAAAATTCATTAATGCAACTATATAATCTTATTTTCATCTTTAGGTAGTGTATATATATATTATATAAATATATATATTAGGTAATATATATATATACCTAAAGATATATCAAAATTTCAACTAATTTTTGTGTACATACACTGATTAGGTATAGAATCTTACTGGTGACTTCATTTTTAGTTTGTACCATATAAAAGTATGAATGGTTACTTTAGGCGACGGGACTTAGGTCTAGTGATAAAAAGTTTGAGGTGATTAGTATCACGTTTTGCCTGTTCTATGACATATGAGTTCGACTTTCCTATGACGAAGAATCTGTTGTGGAAGTAGTTAACTGGCAACCTCAAGTCCTCTGACCATCTGATTCACATCCCTCGATTTTACTCCTCGAGACTTCTTAAAATAAAGGATGACGGGACCTTTAAAATTTTAATTCCACCTTCTTTATGTTAGAAATTAAATAGCATCTATTTGAAATAGGATAATGCTAGTATTATATATTAATACTATAAACGTAACCGTCCGACAGTGACATTACATCGACCATTGGAGAAAACACATAAAACTTGATATATTACCACCTAAATTTCTATTTTCATCCAGAAGTTGGTTCTGTTTCAGTTGTCAAATAGGACAAGCTAAACCCATCAACTGCTCTGTTCATATCCTTATCAAAATTTTATTGCATAAACCAATATTCTTACAAACATATTTATTACCTACAAATTTGTTACTCTGTTTTGTTCCACATACAACTGCTTGTTCATTCTCCTTCAGCTCCAGACCAGTTGCAGGTAAGAAAATACTCTGTTTCTAATTCTTCTTCTTTTCTTCATATACAATTCAAACTTTACTGAAATTGAACCAAAAGATCATTGAATTTGAATATTATATAATAAAAACTTTGTGGTCTTAATTAACACATGCAGATTTAAATATTATATATTTGAATTTGAAATTTAAAAAGTGTAACAAATAAAAAGTTAAAGTTAGGACGATCTTTTAATAATGAGCATGTCTTAAGCTTTAATCTAGATATTTGAATCAAGATTTGAATAGGATCAAATTTAGGCATGTTTACTATTCTTGTTGTCATCTTCTTTTACCATCATTAAGGTTGCGTGAGGGTGTGGAATGTGGAATATAATTGTAGGAAGATATATTTTCTTTTTGGGTTTTTACATTTACATAATAATAAGGTTGATGATATTTACGTTACACTTACTTTTTTGGCATAGGATCTTTACTTTTCACTTGTTGATAATCCTGTTAATAGTTGGCCTTATTGCTCTTTAGTTGCAAATCAGGTCAATGTAATAATCACTTAATGCGGCGCTATTATGGTCATTATTACAAAAAAGTTTGTTCAAAATACTTGTTATTTTGGAGTTTCACCGTAATATTTGATTGATTTTTTCTTTTAAACCCTTCTATAAAGTATTCAAAATTGTTAATGTCAATACATTCATTCCGAGATTATATATGGGAGGACGGTGAATTTTTGTCACGTCTAATTTTATTATTATAAATTAATGTTCGAAAGTAACAAAAGCGTGACAGTATTTCTTAAAAGTGAGGGATGAATTTGTATCATTCGTCACTTTTGGGGTTATATACTACAATATTTATGTCACTTTCGGCGACTGATTTGCAATAATATCACTATATAGTATTAAAGTGTAATTTCATCCACTATCTAAGACTAAATTGTCAATTACAACTTCTTTTGTTTATTGATTAGATTCATACATGTAAAACGTCATTAATTTCTTAGTAACGTGAAAATAACTAGGATGACAATTAAATCAAATAGAAAGAATTATCAAGATTAAAAGAAATCAATCAAGTGGTATATCTTTTATATTGATTGGTTTTACACATAAAAAATAGTAGTTTATGAGTGAAATTATTATTCTGCCCCTCTCTTTTAAAGTGCAGTAAGTAATAAAGTTCATTTGAGGATAAAATATTAATTTATAAAAACACTATTCTTTTTTTTTGATAATTAGCGATATATTAATCAAAACGAAAACTCAAAAACTTGAGTACACAACTGGCCCGAACTTCAGGGCCCAGGCAAAAACTACAAAAGACCAAACGATCTACTCTAATCTAGCCCATTTAGAATAGGGGCCCCAACTCAGTAGCTAAACCTAACCAAAATGACTATAAAAGGAAGGAGTAGGGTTAAAACCCTCATTATATCCGCAGCTTCTATGAATGCAATTCATTTATTAAACTCTCTTCCTTTAGTTCTCTTCTTCCATGAGAAGTTGAAAAGTCCAAAAATCTCAGAAGCCTCTGCTTCCGCTTTGAGGCAAAGCCGTGTGTTCTGATTTCCTTTGTCCCCCAAATATCTCCGTTTCTCACCTCACCTTCAGTCCAGGTCTGAGCATAAATGAAACCTCACCCTTTCCATCCTTCCCCTACGTTGCCGGAGGCCCCGATGAAGACAATAGCCTCTGGATCGGCCGATCTGAGGCGTTTCCCTTCCTTGGGAGGCTGTTGAAGGCGAGGGAGCATCATGCGACTGGACATGGGGCCGTGAGGAGAGCCGGAGCTGCGTTATCGGCCGCCAAAAAGTAAGTCGCAAAGCTTATTAACTCCATTGGTGTTCGGAATTTATTTTCATATAGCAGATTGTTCCGTTGATACCATAGGTCCCACATGCATGTTGACCATAGTCGAAATTTATCCTTTGAAACTTTGCTTTTCATTGATTTGAAGAGATCCTTGAACGATTGAATATGTGAATCTATGTTTGGCATTTTTAACAAACTGTTGACCTCTTTGCTGTACGGACACTGAATGAAAAGATGGTGTTCGTTTTCTGGGAATTTTTTGCAGAATAGACATGCCTGATCTAGCTCTATGTGCCGTTTGTGTAAATTAACTCTGGTTGCTAATCTGTTTACACACGCCCTGTATAAAAAGTGTTTTATTTTCTTTGCAAGATTAAGACTCCATATCTGCCCAAAAATTGGATCTGGTGCTATGGTGTTGTTCGATGTTTGACCCGAATCTGGATTTAGAGCTGTAGTATTGTTGACAGTCTGTATATGTGCCTCTTTAGCTTCCATGATAAATGCATAGGCTGATTTTACAGAAAAATTACCATGTTTATCTTGTCTCCACCGTGGCTTATCTCTGGCATTCTGATTATTAAGTGAGATATTAAGAATGGCTTCGACATCAACGGGGTAGAAAGTGGACAACAGTTTGTCCATTTTCCACACCCCGATCTCTGTGTCAATGAAATCTGCAACTTTAAGATGTTGAAATTCTGGATCTGGTGGTGTTATTAATCTGTTTGAAAAAGTATGTGAGACCCAGTTCTGATTCCATACATCTATATCTTGTCCATTTGCTAACTCCCATGTTGTGCCTTTGTTGACGAGGTCCCGCACCGAGAGAATGCTGCGCCATGAGTAACTAGGAGAACTTCCCAGTGATGCCATCCAAAAGCTCTGCTGAGGGAAGTATCGTGCCTTAAGCACCCGAGCAAGCAAGGAGTCTGGATTGTTGACTATCCTCCAAACCTGTTTCATCAGCAGGGCTTCATTAAAACTTTTTGTATCCCGAAACCCCAAACCCCCATTAGTTTTACTTTTACATAATGTACCCCAGGCAATCCAATGTAATTTCTTTTTCCCGTCAGTTCCTGATCCCCACCAGAAATTAGATAAAATTGTATTTATCTCCGTACATAGTGATTGTGGTAGTCGAAAGCAACTCATTGTAAAGGTGGGGATCGCTTGTAACACCGATGTAATGAAAATTTCCTTTCCCGCAGTAGATAACAGCCTAGGTTTCCAATTGTCCACCTTCGATTTGACCTTATCAAGAATGTAGGTGAAAACCGCTTTCTTGGAGGTACCGATCGTGGACGGGAGACCTAGGTAATTACCATGGTCTGGGACCTCGGGAATGCCTAACAGTCCCGAGATGTTCCTCCTGGTAGCATTCGGTACACATGGACTGAACAAGATAGAGGATTTCTCGGTGCTCACCAGTTGACCCGAGAGTTCCTCATATGTCTTGAGAATCTGCTGAAAAGTAGAAGCCTCCTCTAATGTAGCTTTACCAACCAATAGTGTGTCGTCTGCAAACATAAGATGGGAAATAGGTTCCACCCCATCGTAACGTATCCCACACAACTTACCACTGCCGCATGCTTCATTAAGCATTGCAATGAGTCCCTCTGTACATAAAATAAACAAATACGGGGACAGTGGGTCTCCTTGGCGTAATCCACGCCCCGGCCTGATGTAACCTGTTTGTTCCCCGTTGATCAATAGAGCATATGTAACTGATTCCACATGTTGCATAATAAGACGGATCCAATGATCATCAAACCCGAACTGCCTAAGCATAGTACGGAGAAAATTCCATTCTATTCGATCATATGCTTTCACCATGTCCAATTTAATGGACATAAAACCCTCCGTACCCGTCTTTTTCTTCTTAATCGTATGATGAAGCTCATACGCAAGAAGGATGTTATCTGTGATCAACCGGTTGGGCATAAAGGCACTCTGTGATTCCGAGATAAGAGAGGGTAAAACCTGTTTAAGCCTATTAGCCAAAGCTTTGGCTATCATTTTGACACTCGTATTGCATAGAGCAATCGGTCGAAACTGTGTCATAGAAACCGGTTTGGGTACTTTAGGGATAAGGGTGATAAGAGTGAAATTCATTTTATCAAGAAAAGAACCACCATTAAGAACTTGAAGCCCCATTTTAATAATATCGTCTCCCACCGATTCCCAGTAGTGTTTGAAAAAAGTTGCAGACATACCATCGGGGCCGGGAGCCTTGGATCCTTTCATGGAGAACAGACTCTCCTTGATCTCTTCTCCTGTAAAAGGCATTGTTAACCAGGCCTTTTCGGGACCAGAAAGATTTTTGAGTGGGAGCGGGCCCAGGCCGGGTCGCCCTATGACCTGTTGTGATGTAAACAGCTGAGAATAGAAGGCTTCGGCCAGCCTTTTGATCCCGTCAAAGTCCCTGACCCATGTCCCTTGTGAATCTTGTAGTTCGGAGACCCAATTGGTCTTTCGCCTTTGATTTGATAGGGCGTGGAAGTACGCAGTATTGCGATCTCCTTTAACCCTCCAGAGATTCCTAGATCGTTGGCACCAATAAATTTCATTTGTCTCCCGTAATCGATCAATCTCATTGGCGAGTACACACGCTTGGCCTTTTGATACAGTTGTAATTGTCCCCTGTTGAAGAGTGTCCAGCGAAGCCTGTTTATCTTTAATAGCTTTGGGAACACTACCCAACACCTCTCGCTTCCACTGCAGGAAACCCAACCTGGTGTGTCTAATGCTCTCGAACACCTTAACACACGGGTCAGATGCTTCACTTCGGGTCCATGAGTCCTCTACCACCGGGATAGTACTCTCGTACAAACACCACCCTTCCTCAAAGCGAAACCTCGGTTTGGGGTTTGGTCTGGCCGGAGTTCTATCCCCTATGCAAAGTAGTAGTGGCAAATGGTCAGAAGTGTTTGTAGAGAGATGCTGTAGAGAAGTATGGGGGAAGCAAGTGAGCCAGTTTGAACTAACCAAAGCGCGATCTAAACGTGCTCTTGTAGAAAAAGGCGCAACAAAGTTATTACACCAAGTAAAGGGATAACCCGAAAAACCAATATCCATTAAAACACAATCTTTAATAACTTGACTGAATTGGGCCATTTGCCAATTCGGTCGACCTCGTCTAGACGATACAAATTCAGAATTAACACAAACTTCATTAAAGTCTCCCGTGAAAACAGTAGGGAGAGAAGAAAAAGAATTAATGAAGCGCATCAAGTCCCAAGAGAGCTTTCGCTTTCCTGTTTCGTGATGGCCATAAAAACCCACAAACCGCCATTGGTCTACACCGTTTTCCAACACATGAGCTTCAATATGGTGTGATGAGTAGGTCTTGACAGCAAGTTCTACCTCTCTACTCCATAGAAGCATCACACCTCCACGCCGCCCTTTGGAACCAACACACAGTCCATTGGGGAATTTGAGTTTGTGTTTAAGAAACTCAAACTCAGCAGTTTTTAACTTAGTTTCAATTAAAAAGATGAGTGAGGGTTTGTGAGATTTGACCAAACCCACCAAAGAACGAACTGCCCGGGGATTGCCTAACCCCCGGCAGTTCCAAACTAAGCAATTCATGGCTCTCGGCTGGGCTGCTCCACAGCCTCAGCCGATTCCAAATTAAGTGAGGAGGCATCCAATCCGTCATCGGAAAGAGATGTCTTCTTTCTAGGAGACTCCAACGTGACGTCCTTCCCATAGGGATGCTGTCGTTTTTTGACAGTGGCAGATTTAGAGCACTTGAGCCTGCTTTTGGGCTCACGTCCCAGGCTGGGCTTTGGTTCATTGATCCGTATGGGCCCCTGACCAGATGGGGCTGCTGAAAAGTCAAAAAATTTCAACGTTTGAAGCAGCCCATGGGCGTTTCCACCCTCCTCAAAATCTGGGTAAAAGGGGTCCATCACCTGTTTACCTTTGTCGGGTCCATCAGAGAGTTGGGCCGGTCCAACAGCTGGTTCACTGCCTCCCTCCGGGTCAAAGGAGCGGTTGTTGTAAATGGCATTCATTGCACCCGTAACTCCCTCAAGCATTAATGAATTTGGAGTAATTACGGATTCAAACCCCGGAGGGATTTTAGGCCCGCAAACAATATCCTTTGACCGCTGATTGGTCTTACCTTCCTTGATCGCAGCAGTGGACCCCCCTCTTGCCACCCGCGGCATTGCCGATGGGGTTCCCCCCAAAACTTCAGGCACCCGATTTGACAGCTCCATCTCTTGCTCCCTGTCAGCCAGGGTAGATGTATCTCGAGGTAGCTGCCACGCATCCTCCTCCCCGCGGACAGATTCAGCATCTAATCGACAAATGACCCATGATCGCTCCATTGGAGCTTTGATACCATTATCCACCTTAATTTGGGATCGAGGATCAACATCCTCAGGAATAAGTGGACACTGTCGTATAAGATGGCCAATGAAACCACAATGGAAGCATATTATTGGCAGCCTCTCATAAGAGATGAACCCCCTAATAATGTTACCTTCTACCGTGATCCCCATTCGTCTCCGAAGTGGCTTCTCGACATTAAGAGTACCCCTAATTCGGAAAAACTTTCTCCCCATCTTATCCCTCCTGAGTTCGACAATTTCTGCTTTCATGAAAGTTCCCAACAATTTGGATGCAACTTCCTTGTTGTAGAACTCGTTCGCCAATCCTCTAATGTGGACCCAAAATTTACAGTCCACAAAGTCAAGTGTCTTGGGGTCCACCCCTCGAGCCCACTCCTTGAGTAAGAGAAGGTTGTCATCGAAACACCAAGGACCGGCCTCGAAGACACGAATCCTTTTCTCAATTGTGGGGAAAAAAACATGCAGAAGGGGACCATCCACCCGAGTGACACTAAGATCTGTACAATTCCAAGCCTTAGCCATGGCTGTTTGAAAACCCTGGAGGCTAATAAAGCCTTTATGGAATCCATAAACCTTGACGTAGAGGCTAGCCTCGCTCTCAACCAACCCCGAAATTAGATCAAAGTCCTCCAATCTAAGGTCGATTTCCTCCTCCTCTTCTTCAGTCGCCGCCACCAATCTCCTCAAAGCGTCCGCATTCATGGTCGAAAAAGGAGTCTGGGGAAACAGTAATGAGAAAAAAGACAATTTGAAACGGTGATTAGTGGTACCTATAAAAATGAGAGGTGTTGAATTGTGATTTGATGCTTGTAGAAATCTTTTATTTATAACACTCTGTTGGTCCAATAGTATGACCAAAAACCCATATAAAGGAAAGAGAATCAACCATAAAGGATAGTCGAAATCACAGGCAGTCCATCCCGTGATTTGATTGCCCAACATAAACATGGAAAGTCACAAATTTTCCTATACCAATCAAGGAAGATCAGAGGAGGAGATCTTGTGGGATTGGAATTTTGAAATTTGAATTTGAAGAGAAAAGGATTTTTGCACTTAGGAAAGATCCTAGTGAGATATTATTAATTCGCTTCTAATTACTTAATTTGTGTTATGTTTACTTTGCCCCTAAGTTTCTACAACTACTCACTTGAATATACTACCTCCGTCCCTAAAAGATTGTCATATTTTGACTTTTGGTAGTCAAACATTACAAAATTTGATCATGAATTCCCATTAAACGATAAGAAATAATATAGTCTTGTGAGACCTTATTAGATTCGTCTCAATATATATTTTTAAAATATTAATTTTTTTATAACTTTTTCACATGTAGAATAATAGATATTTATGTTTTAAATCGTGTTTTATTGACCACTAAAAGTCAAAATGTGACAATCTTTTAGGGACGGAGGGAGTATATAACAACTTGTTTTATTATTGAAATTAGAATTTAAAGTGATCTGAGAGACAACAAAGTTATTGGAGTAAATGAAAGAAAGGAATAAAGCAACGTGCTTTACAGTCGTACTAGCACATTTTCTTGATTACAATCTCACTTCACTACACATTTTTTCAATATTATTTTCACAACATAACAAAATAATTTGATGTACAAAATCAACTCAAGATTCCAGTTTACAATTACTGCATTAATAAAATATCCTACCTTTTGGACTATTTAGTCCTAGAAAATATTAAAATAAATAGCTCCTGATCCCAAATCTTTAATTTTAATATTTTTAAATTTCATTAAGCTATATATATCACATGTTTCACTTTCTCATTTTCAGCTAATAAGGTAAAGAGGAAAAGGAGTCTCCAATAGCAGAATCTCCCCAATGGCCTCATCTTGGCTTTATTTAGCTGCCCCACCCTCACTTGAGGTCAACAAGTACATGCCCCTCATTCCAAACAATCAAGTAAGTGCACGATAAATTCCACGATTTACCTCATTCGCATAGTCTCCCGTACATGACGGTTTTCATTCTTTTTAAAGGAAGACCCTTTTCCCTTACCCCCACCCCCATCCCACACCTCCCCTATCCCACTCCAAACAACTCTCTCAATGCAATAACTTAAAGTGATTATTAAGTATCTCTCCTTTGCCATCATGAAATACTTTTTGCAGAATGATGATTTGGTATGGCAAATGCAATTTGAGCATCTGATTCGTTCGGTCCTTGGTGCTGCATTCTTGGGTACTACTTCACTTACTCATTAAGTTTTCCATTTTTTTGAGTGTTCTTCATCTTTCTCTTTACTGTATAGTTTCCATTCAGTTTTGTCATAACTTTTTCGTTAGATAAGAGGGGAGACGTCGTATTCATATAACTGTGCGACAGTTTACAAGATTGCGACTATATTCGTTCGAGAGCTAACATGGTACCTCTTTGTAATTGAAAAAATGCAGGGGTAGTAGTGATGATAGTAACATTGATTCTGAAATTACTGGTGAATTTGATCAATTCTGGTGTGGAAAGAGGATTAGCAGTTGAAACAGATTTGTTATTACCAAAACAAGTGATTTCATTCACATATGGTACTTGTGATGAGCAACAAGACTTGGAATCTGGGAAAGGCAGTTGCAGTTCTACAGAGGATTTATATGATTGGAGGACTTGTGTAATTTGTTATGATCAGCAGAAATGTTGCTTCTTTGTTCCTTGTGGCCACTGTATTACTTGCGAAACGTGCGCTAAGAGGTACCAGTTCGAGTTCTTGCAGTGATGTTATAGGATCGGGTATTAGAGACTCGTTTTCTTTTTGTATGATGTTGGATTGTTAAGTTTCGATTCTTGAATTTGCAGGATAATTGAAGGCGAAAATAAGACGTGCCCAATATGTCGTCAATCAATACGAAGAGTAAAAAAGATACTTATCTCGTGATATACCTCCATGATTGGATCATTTGTTTTAGTTGTGGTCCAATTCAAGTTGAATTTATACCATACATTTCAGGCAATAATTTGAGTGAAGTTTAGGAAGTATATATATTGATGTATAGGAGCTTTATTTTTATTTTTTATTTTTGAGATTTTATTATGAGCAAGGTCAACATGTGATAATGTGATGTATGTGGTAATTCCAATACATTATAGTTGATTGAACATTTGAAGTCTTTAATTTCATAGAGAGGACATGCAAATCCTTCATGAATCATGTATTGTATGCCCTCATTTTATGAGTTTTTGTTCTATAAAATTGTACATTGTAAAATGATTGTTTGGCACATATTCATGGCATCTACACCGCACCTCATAAAAACATGTATGATAGAGATGCATAAAATGTCGTAGTAGATAGTCATCCTCTTTCTACAGTAATATACTCCCCAGGTCATTGAAGGTAACTCTAGTCGTCTTATCAGGTTTGTTATATCTTGCAATTTACTTTTTTGTGTACCAAAAGAAAGAGCCAATGGTTCAATAGCGTGCCTGGCCGCATTCGGAGCAAGTTTCCAATCGAGAGGTCTTAAGCTCAAAACTTGTTTGAGACAATTTGTCTCATACTTTACTCTAGAAAACAGTTGTTTGTATTCGTTATTTGTAATACAGTAGAATTCATATTATCATCGTTAATTTACGAAGAAAACTCTCAAATAAAAGTATATAGAGACCATTAAAATGATGATTTCGAAAAGATACTATATACCCCGCAACACTAGAAAACAAATCGGAAATTTCCCCTCCCCTAAAAAAACAAGAATGAAAGGTAGCAATCAATGAACGGTAACAATCACCTCTTTCTCGATTGTAGCTTCCTTCTCAACGTCCAAGGGACTAAGGTGCACAGTGCACTACTATTCAAAACCATCCCCACGCATGAATTAATCTATTTGGACTTTAATCCAATTTCAAAACAAAATTACAATTCGGAAGTAAGATTGGGTTTAACCTCAATAATGTACTCCCTCTATGCCTAAATTATTGTCACATTTTAACTTTTGGTAGTCAACAAAACAAGATTTACAATGTAAATATCTATTATTCTACATACAAAAAAATTATAATTAAAAATATATATTGAGAGGAATCTAACAAGATCCCACAAGATTATATTATTTCTTATCGTTTAATAAAAATTTATGATCAAATTTTGTTATATTTAACTATCAAAAGTCAAAGTATGATAATCTTTTAGAGACGGAGAAAGTATCTTATTTGAACACTTTTTAATTGCACCATCCATAAAATTGTATGCCATCATATATATGCAATTAAAAATTGTATGCCAACATATGCAATTAAAAATTGCATATTCAATTAAAAATTGTATGCCATCATATGCATACAATCAACAAAATTACAATTCGGAAGATTAGAGTTTAATTGCATCATCCATATAAAATTGGGTATAACCTCAATTTTTAATTGAACAATTGGAATGCCATCATATGCCAACAGTTTTCCTTGATTGCCCCTTTACGAGACACTGATGGTAATGGTCACTCAAATCTCTCCACTCAAAACACCTTTATCACACACTTCAAAGATTTTGTTTTTCTTTCTAAAAATGATTTGGGACAAGAACCAGGACAAATACAAAGCTCAGAATATTAATAAGACAAACATGTAGGGACGAGTTCATTGATAATACTTGAACTAATTGGATGTGCTCGTCAACGACGGGAAACATTGTTGATTAATTGATGATACAACATCAAATACATAAGGTAGAATCAGATAATACAAACTCTATAAGATATAATAACATACTAAAATGTTGATTAATTTATGGTACAACCTACAATGCATAAGGTACAACCAGAATTGCCCGAAAACCAACACACAAAATTATAATGTTAGATGGTCGCTTCTGGGTGAGGCCAGGGGACCTGAGGCTGCTGGGTGGGTGGGAGGCAATGGTGGTCTATAAGGGGGAGACCATGGGAGCCGTTCGTCAAACCAATCTACGCGTGCGCACGGGGTGGGGGGGACGATGGTAGTTCAGAAGGGGGAGGGGAGTCGTTGGTCGGACCAATCAAGGGCAAGTGTTGATATATAAGATATTAGGCTACTTTATCTATTGTCAATTGGTTTTAGAGTAGAATCTCACAGACCCTTAACATGGTATCCTGAGTCAACCCCGAGTTAATGAGGCACGTGTAACCCTGCCGATGTTGTTCCAACAAGTAATATCGGCCAGGCAAATTCCACCGACGATTGGATTACACGTTAGGGAGAGTGTTGAGATGCACACCCCACATCGAAAATCGATGTCCTCCAGAGACAATATATAAGATCTTGGGCTACTCCTTCTATTACTAATTGGTTTTAAGTGAAACCCCATAAACTTTTAACAGGGAGATTGTGGGAAAGCGGATTGGGGTTAATCGTCAGAGGGGCGTGGGGGAGGTGGAGGCTCAACACCCGATGAAGCTGTAGTGGTGACGACAGTGGAAGTAAGCCACAAAGGGGATAGGCGGGGTGGGATGAAGGTTGGATGATGTACCAAAATCGAGTAATAATGAAAATAGGGTTAGAAAGGGAAAGGTCGAGTGTTACTAACATTTGGTACACCATTTAATTCAACGAGTACAAGCAGGTAATGCATTCCAATTTTGGTACAACATAAACAATCCACCGCACATATATCACACGTGAATCCAAATTTTATAACTACCTATTGATTGAAATCAACTATTCAAATAAGACTTTTCTTTTGGTTAAAGTTCTCATACCCCTCCAAAATTTAATATTTGAAAAATACTCCTTTCAAATATTTTTAGTTGTGATGCTAGCAAAAACAAATTTCCAATAAAGTAATTGTCACTTTGAAATTCTAATGTAATATTTAATTTAGTTATTTTTTCCTTTTAATCCCCTATTGAAAGTTGCTAGGATGATGTGTAAAATGCGTCATTTTATCTTAAAATGATTCCAATTGATGAGAAAGTTTTAAGATGATAACTTAAAAATCGAAATGAGTAATAATTGACTAGATATAACACAACTAGTAAACAGAAAAAGTGTTTAAGTATCTGTAACATTGCCGTATCACACACAATCATCTCGACTCCTCTAAAGAGTTAACCTTGTCTTGAAGTTGTTGGAAGACAAGTCTTAGTCCTCTGTTCAATTGAGACATATTTCAGGACGGGGTGTATGAAGAACGTTTGGTTGACGGTTCATCGTTTTATACAATGACTGGTACTCCCTCCATCCCTAAATGAGGAGGCATTTTGACTTTTTGGGTCAAACTTCGAATATTTTGACTGTAAATTCACATTAGTCGATAACAAATGATATAGTCATAATTTTTACACATGTAAAATTAAAACTATTTACATTTTAAATCGTATCTCGGATACCGTAAAAAATAAATAGTTCTATCATTTAGAGATGGAGGTAGTAATAATTTGTCATTTATGTAGTAGAATAGTACAAGGACAGACAATATAGTTTTGCTTGGATTGGCTAAGGCAATATACATGTGGCATTATACAACTTGTATATATATATATACAAGTTGTTTTTTTTTTTTTCGATAGATGAATCATCTATCAAAAAGAAAACAACTTGTATATATATATATGTCATAATTGTGTATCTATAGACTATATACATACATTTAAATTTGATGAAGATTATCAAAAACATGCTGATTGATTGAATACTTATACTTAATTTCACTCACCAGTTATGGTAGGGCTGGATTTTTCAAAGATGGAACATTTAAAATGGAAAATTTCGATATAGACAAAAAAACGTAGTGCATTTTATCCTCACGTTTATATTGCAGAACATATAATAATAATTGTGCATGTATAGATGTATATTTGTCCTGTGAATCATTGCATGAGCACATTGCGAACAATTAACATGAATAATGCCTCTAGCTATATTCCAAAAGGCCAAGCTGTTGTGCTGGTATATGGATAAAATAATTCGTGTAATATATTATATATGGATATCGGTACAATAATTTCGCTACTTTACAAATCATAGAGTTTTGAATAATTATAAAAATATATTGATGAGGCAATAAATAATTTTTTTTTTTAAACAAAATCTATCCACTAGTGGTGGATGTAATATAAAGAATGGTTAGCTCACGAGCTTTTACATGTTTAGAAATTTGCTTAAATGTCGAGATACTCGAATAGCTTAGTGGAAAAGGTTCTCGTTAGTGACCAAAAAGGTCCTGAGTTCGAATCTCACCTCATCGCTAAAAAAAAAGGAAAAAAGAAATTGCTTAAATGTATTATTTAAATACTTATTGAACCATTAAATTAGGATTTTTGTTCTCTGATAGATAGAAAGTTACAAATGTAAATTATCATAGAAGCTATAGTTCCCTCCCATTATACTTTTGCCAAAAGATATGAGAATATTTATCTAAGACATACTAGTTTGTTGTCTTATTACAAAAGAGGAAAATTTAAAAACATTGGTAGATAGAGTCGACAAAACTGTTCTCCAACCAAGTTCGATGCCCTACATCTGAACTTTGTTTCTGTTATTGGCGTCTTAAATCTTTTTCTTGAGTGGCACCTAAACTTTTATCAAGTTTTTTCTTCCAAAAATTCATATTTTTAATACGACTAACTTGCATGTGGGTTAAAGATGTTTTAAATGTGAAAAACCTGAGAAATTTAGAAAAAGTTAAAAACAAAATTCCAGGTGCCTATTCGGTAAAAAAAATACTTTAGGTGCCAATTTGATAAGATACGGGGAGTTCAGGTGCCAATATGAAAAAAAAATTCATGTGCCTATAAATGTACAATAAAAGGGTTTGTGTAAAAGGTTTCTGCTATGAAAATGATGACCATGTTGACTACTATGGTGTAACGACCCGCCTCAGGTTGGCATACCTCGACGCGCGATTGGTGTGTTTTCTAGCAGTAGGTACTACAAATTTATTATTTTCTATCTATATACCACACCACACCTCCGGATCGGTTTTTATCAGATCCTGTGAATGCTAAAATCGGAACCGGTCCGATCCGAGCACTTCGCTACCAGAAAAACCCCGAGGTGAAACCGTGAAAAAATTGAAGGTTCGGATTGTTTCGGGTGAAATCCGAAAGAAGATTGAGACCGATCGAAGCCCTAGATTGTACAAGTTCGCGAAGGGGGTTGGACGAGTAGAACCAGGGAGAGCCATTGCGCTTATTTATTACTTCCTCCGTCCCTAAATGATTGATATATTTTGACTTTACATGGTCAAACTTTAAAAACTTTGATCAATAATTCTCATTAACCAATAAGAAATAATATAGTCATATGATATCTTGTTAGATTCGTCTCAATATATATTTTTGAACTATCAACTTTTTATAATTTTTTCATATGTATAATAGGGAATATTTATGTTTGAAATCGTATTTTATTGACCATAAAAAGTCAAAGTACCAATCATTTAGGGACGGAGGGAGTATTATTTTAGTGAATGCCAAGTCCATGCAATTTTGAGCATTCGCATCAGATGTATCAAAACACTCTATCTATGTTTCACATTTTGAATAATGAGAAGGAAAAATGTAAAAAAATATCAAATATCAGGTCTTCCTATCTTAAAACTTTCTTCAAATATTATAAATGTTTTATATTTACACCTTCATCAAACAACATTTACATTAGTTTTCTTTTTCTTTTTCTAGTTAGCCATGAGTTTTGAACGACTAACACAACGTTTGCATTAGTTATGAGTATACGTACGTTGTGTTAGTTATGACTATTCGGTTCGAAAAATTGGAAAATTCGAGGATGAAAACCAAGCTCGAACTTCATCTGCAGTTTGACTGAATTCGAATCGAAGGCTCGGTCCGCCTCAAATTACATACATTTAACCATGAATATTCAAAAGAAAGTTATCTCTAACCACTTGAATCTAACCTCAAACCTTCAAATTTTTCGAACTGCATCAAACTATGATTCTTTCAGTTTGTTCGAACTCGGACTGAACCTTCGAATCCCACATATGAACATAATCAAATCCTAACGAAGTTAGGAATGATTCGGTTTGTTTACATGCCTTCAAACCATGTTGTCTCGTTCATATCGTAACGATTCCCTCTAGGCATTTCCACAGCCAAATTTGTGTACAGTTCTTTTAAGTTAACATGCATATCTTTATTAGGATGCTATGTATGTACACAACCATCAAACTGACTGAGAGCTTTGCCAGCCTTATAGATCTTGGATCAATATACATTGATAAAAGAGAATGAAAGAGTTTGTTGTACAAAACAAATAAACACATACACAACACATATAAAATAAAGTATATCAAGTTTTCGGCTTATGCGTGTGGCTGACAAAATCTAATGCTATTACTTCTTCAGGGCAAAGGTTTTTGAGTCGGAGGCTAGCATAAAATCAAAACACCAATCAAAGATGGGGAGCAAATCATAAAGGTACTTCACCGCTATCAGCTATGACGACCTGTCCTTTTGGAGTTCCCCTTCGATTCCCTTCGGCTTCAATCTTGAAGACCACATCCATCCCAGAAAGAACTTTGCCGAAGACAACATGATGCCCGTCGAGCCTGTTGAAGTGAAGAATTAGAAAAAAATCCTAATGAGTGGGTCCCATCAATTAAATATGAGTTGATGAAAACTCAATTAAGATAATCTCATCCGAGATGCAACTACAATAAAAGGATCCCTATTTACCAGTTTGTGATGACAGTTGTGATGAAGAATTGTGACCCATTGGTGTCTGGTCCGGCATTTGCCATTGATAGGATTCCTGCATGAAGAATATAAGTCACGCATAGTCCCGCTGAACTTACAGTGGTATAGCCGTATAGGCATTTATGATTTGTGTTTTGTCCCGGTATGTGGAATATGAATTAAATTCTTCATTTAGTTCAGTGATGAAAAAAGATGGATAGAACTTCACCTGGAACAGTATGCTTCAGTTTAAAGTTCTCATCAGCAAAACTTTCACCATATATTGACTCCCCACCTCGTCCATCACCTAGAGTGAAGTCACCCCCTTGAATCATAAAGCTTGGTATGATCCTGTGGAACTTGCTTCCTTTGTAGTAGAGGGGCTTCCCGCTTTGTCCAGCTCCCTTCTCTCCTGCAGTTACAACAATTCATTGCAAGGTATCGTACTAACCGATAAAATGTTTGCATTAAGAATCTTAGTTGCCTGAAGAAAATAACATTTGTAGGAGAGTAACTTATTTGGCTTATGAAAGATGAACTGAAAACTTAACGTCTCCTTCAGTCTGTCAAATATTACAGGAGATGTGTATGTGTATCTCAAATGAAGCTTATATGTAGCATATGTGAATAATTTTTATTTCACCTAACTACTAACAATTTCGAAGAGTGTAGCAGTCCATACATTGAATAAACTAATATACAGGAACAAAAGTTACTTGGCTACCCGTACAAAGAGCCCGGAAATTCTCTGCAGGAAAATCAAATCAAAGAAATATTAGAGAACCTAGAAAATGGAATAGCACGAGAAAAACTGGAGCAGTAAAGCATCAACATACCAGCTGTCTTTGGAACTACCTTCCCAAATAATCCCATCACTATCCTGCCTAAAATGAAGAATAAGTAAATCTTTGTGAAAATATTTGTAGAGAAATTGTAGCAGATATATGGACACAATAATTAGAGATAACAAGCCCTCTATTACAATTACTGCAATGATAACCAACATCAAGATGGCTCAATTCTTTGAAGAGACACCGCTTAAATATGGTAAGGGGAGTCGGGTAGTGAGTAATCTACTACTCTATATAGATTTATGAAAGTCTAACAAAATAGGAAAAAAGAGAACCACCACCAAATGGAAGATATCACATGACTACCCTGTGCGGCCGTGCCCTTAGGATTAGTGTATAACAAATATGTTCATGATGAGACATAAATATATGCATTTGATCGTTTATGCCACCCCTTTTTCACACAAATATAAATGCCCGCCTTTCATCAGTTTCTTAAGAGTTCCCACGCCTCACAATAACAACCAGAGGAACAAAGAGCGGAGAAAAGCATGGGGAGACAGTGAAATTGTGTTTTTAGTTAAAATTGCATCCTCCAGCCACCTGTGCTACACATTGTTGTCCTCAATTGAAAAGCCTGCCTTTTTCGTTCATTTTCATTATATTTTCACTGTCTCACAACAACAACCAGAAGACAAAGAGCAGAGAAAAACAAGAAAGAGCAGGCTATGCCCATTATACTTGATTTAACGAAAATGTTCACATGTCAGGGGAAATTTAAATATGAATAAATGCATAGTTAGATATACTCATGATCCCAATTACTAACTAAATACCCATCTAGTTTCATATAAATAAAAAGCAATGTGAACTATTTTACTCAAAACCATCTACACTTCATCTGTTCAACAAAAGGGATGACTCGACATAGCGATGATTAGAGAAATGGTATTCATACAATTGACTCCACTTAGTGGGACAAGGCTCGGTTTGGTTTAGTCGACTCAAAACCAGATCAATAAAGAGTAGCATATATGATGAATCTTACCAGCAGGCTTTCCATTGATATTGATGTCAAAGTAAACTTTGTGAGTCACATCTTCAGATTCATCAGCCAACTTAGTCTAGAGTAAAACCAAATCCACATATCATTAGCATAACCAAATTAGTACGAAGACTAGTAGCCACGAGATATTACCCAAAAAATACATATCCCGGCTTTAAGTCTACGAGATATTGCTTGAAAAGATATTGGAAAAGAAGTAATAAGTGCGCAGTAATTGAAAATCATACCTCATGATTAGGATCATCAGCTACATTTCCAGAATCATTCAATCGATTCTTGTGTTAAAAAATAAAAATCAGTAATTTGTATATTTAAATAGAGAGGAAGAAAGGGGTTGAAGAGAATTACCAGAATGAGAGCAAGGGTTCCAAAGAGGATGAAAACCCAGAGAATAGTGATGGGAAGAAGCCTATTTCTGGTCAGCATCTTTGCCGTCCGCCTTTCTTTTTCTTCCAGTTCCAGAGATGTTTGGTTAAATCAATGTTGTACTCCCCCAATCGTTAGGTTCGTTATTTGTTAAGTTCTTTTATTGGTATTCTTATACTCCCTCGTTTCACAATCCGTTTAGCCAAAAATCATTTTATTAAGGGGTTAATAAAATATACTATTATACCTTACAAAATACTCTCAAAATGAAAAATAACCTCTATAACAAGGATAAAAAAGAAAAGCATGAGTACAAAAGTACATTGAATTCCGTAAACAATTAACTATTATGAAAAGTAAATTTTTCTAAACAATCAAGTATTGTGAAACTTAGGGAGTATTAATTTTATTGGTGGCTCCCGAATTCGTTTTTAACATTATAATTTACATAATTTCATTTAACTCTAAAACAAATAAAATATCACATCACATAGTTTGTTTACCGGTCCGATTTGCCCGGTTTTCATAGACATAGTTACGGATAGTATTCCAGAACCGAGTTACCGGTTTATCCATAACGGGTCTGGTCCGATTATATTCAAAGTTGTACCGAAATTCGAAATTGTATATGAAATCACATACCATAGTCGAAACATAAATATATTCAAGATTGATTATCATTCTAGTACAAATCAATTTCGAGCTTCTAACATAGAACATATTATTCATGAAATTTAATAGTATTAATTTTCAGTTTCACAAAACAAAGAAAAAGTAAATCAATGATCGAGGTGGAGGGAGAAGGACGGAGGGTTCTAATAATATGGGCCTATGCCCTATGGGCCTAGGGGAGGGGGATTAACTAACTAAAGCTAACGGTTCCCTTCTTGGTTCCTAGTTTGGATTCAGTTTCGAGTCTGGATCGCAACTTGAAATTGGGCCACATTTGACTTCTTATTGAATGAGTTTTCGAATTGGATAAATTGGTATGGTTTTCGATTTATCCGATCCATTAACAACACTATTTGTGAGATAAACCATAAAATCTTATCTTCTTATGGCCCCCTGGACTTTTAGAATGCTTGCGAATGAGAGACTGGATTATTTTGGTTTTCAAAGACCGGATAAAACTATCTCTCATTTCAAACTATCTCTGTTTTGGGCTTTACAACCAAAAATTGAAATAGTCTAAAAACAAAATAAGAAACATATATATGGGTGTGTTTGGATCGTGGTGAATCAGAGGGAGAAGAATTTTTTTAAATTATCGTAAGGAAAGAGAATTAGTGGGAATCAGAGAGAATATATTTTATTGTTGTTTTGGTAAAATAATTATAAACTAGGAGAATCAGGAAGAATGAAGAAAAATATAATTAAAAATATGTTTCTCCTCCATTCTCCTCCGATTTGGAGGGGAGAAAATTTGAGGAGAATCAGTGGTAATGGGGGTGGATTAGTGGTAATTAATTCTCCTACTAAGAAACCAATTTTAGTTCCCAAACACAAAAAATAATTAAATTCCTCTCGATTCCTCCTGATTCACCCCAATCCAAACGCACCAATAAAATACCGTTTTCTGATAAACTTTTTTAATAATTACAGATGAGGATAATTAAAAAAATAAAATTATTTTTATTATTAAAAAGAATTATAAAATAACCACTCCAACTTCCTCACGCCCTACTCCACCCCTCCCTACCAACCTATCCCCACCCCCAACCACCTATCTCCAACCCCCCCCCCCTTTCCCCCCGCCTCCCAATGTAACTGAGTGGATTTGAATGGCGAATACTATAACATATACCAACCTTCAATCGACATGCCTTGATTTCCCAACCTATAGTGTTGTATTTAGACAATAAATCTGTCATACCCATGATTGAGAATCCAATTTATTATGAAAGGATCGAGCTTATAGAATTGAATTGTCATTATGTTAGAGATCATTACAAGGAGATTTTATTAAACCAATATTCATTTTCAGTTTTCACAAAGGAGCAGTTTCTGACATTTTTACTAAGACTCTTCTTGCTCCAGTCATTTCTCAGTTATTACTCAAGATGAGCTTCATGGCACCTCCATCTTGAGGGGCGTGAAAGATCGTATGTTTCTCAAGATTGGATTCATGCACTTGGTTCAAGTCGATTGTTGCTGAAAAGAAGTGTGCCAAGCAAGGTTCGATCTTGATCATTATTGATTCACCAGCTTTCAAGTGGTTAGCTAGTTTGAAAGTTGGTTAAGAAGATTCAGCCGACCAATCAAGTAGTGCCACGAGCCCCAACTAAAATAAAAAACTAAATTCTATTAGGATTTCTTGTTCGATCTACTTTGAGATTTTCTTTGTTAATCGATTATTAGTTAATTGTTGTGTTGGTGTTAATGATCTTTTGATACAAACTTACAAACTTTACCAATTCAATATTTTTTCAAATCGTTCATATTTTTGTGGATGTTAGTCATATTACTGATAAAGAGGAAGCACTACACACATACTCAAATAGTATTTTTGAAGAACCGAATTGATTATTTTGCCCACAAATGAAATTTTATGAAACTCTACACTTACAAATAGGAGATAAAATAGTCATTTAACCCTTAAGAAAAATATTTAAATACTGTGTTGGTGTGTATAACAAACGAGCTGATAAAGTGACCAAGATTTGTGGTAAAAATGCATTGATGAATTGACAAAGATGTGCACTTTTGTGGACATAAATAATTGACACTTGAAAACCTCAAGCATTTTGGCGCCATGCCGTTTATCTTTTAATTCAACAGATCCTTCAATGTCCCATATGCACCACACAAAATTTTTAGACAAAAATCTATCCTTGTAATCAAGGATCAAGATTTAGAAACCTAACAATCCATCACTGTACTAATGAATCCTTTCGTAGGAAAAATCACAGGAAAATTGTCGATCATAAACTCCTACTTTATAGAAATATTACTATTTAATTATCTTGAACAAAGTGACATTTTTTTCATTAAATTTACTTTTTCTTATAATGTTTTAATTTTCTTTTATAGTGTAACTATATATTACTAGACCAAGTACTTAATCATTCTTCTTCGACGAAATGAACTTTATTTTTAAAGTAGGTTCCCCAAAAGGGAAATTATAGTAAACATTTTCCATCCTAGCTTTTTATCAAAATGAGATAGATAATGTTTTGTAAATACAAGACGATGTATCAAATGCTATCAGGATTCGAGTCTACCGATAGTTGAAAAACACATTTCGAGCATATTAATAAATTTGTGATGTACCCATGTGGCAATGTATAAATAGAGGAACTTCAAATATGGTATGCTAGTAAGTCTCGTCGACGGTTATATGGAAATTTATTTATATATGCGGTTCAAGTGGATCAAGTTATATGTGCATACATGTATTATTGAAATTTCGGTCCATATTTATTCATTAAGTTATATAGTACTCCGTATATAAGTATTGACTATATAAATGATTTACAAATCTATAATCCATTAATTTTAGTAACCATCATATAATTTTAGAAAATTATGATTTCGATTGAAATATATCCCTTTTGAAGACCAACAAGCAATAAGTACAATATTATTGTAGGACCAAGTCCAAAGATAGATGTTGCCATATCTTCAGTGTCATTTATTACATAGCACAAACGCTAGCTAAACAAGAAAAGAAGAGGACCAATCATTTAATTAATAGGGAGCTGGAGTAGCTACCTTTCAATTCAAATAATTCTACTGAAAAACACATATGAGAACATAGAAAGTATGCATTGATTTTGAATGGTAGCAGATCTTGATGATCATGCAACAGAAAGCTACTGAGAAGAAGGACCGCATTTCTACAGCTATGCAGAGGACTAGTGAATGGTTTCATAATGTTTTTATCCTTTTATTGGACAACCAATTTGGGACAACAATCAAAGGAACTTAGTTTTTTTTTTTAATTTTGTTGCAGGATTTTTTCCCAAGAAATTTCAAGTGATGTAACTGTTATTGCTGGAGGAACTTCTTTTTCATTACACAAGGTATTTGTATGATTATATCTTATATTTGATGTTTCTTCATCAATTAGTTAATTACTTCGGAAACAATAATTCATCCATATAACTTCGAGTTATCAGCTAGTTGTCGCTTATATGTCAAAAAATTTGAGCAGAAAAGGGTTTAAATGAGACTCTTTATCGTCGAAGTTGAGTTTTTAAGTGATTAGTGCAACTTTCCTCTGGAATGGAAGTAGTAAATGAAATGTTGATCATAATTATTTTTACATGAAGCAGTTTCCATTAGTTTCCAAGTCTGGACGCCTAAGAAAGCTAGTCTCGGAATCTACTGAAGCAGATGTTAGTGTAATTGAGCTTCCTGACATTCCTGGTGGAGATGAGGGATTTGAACTTGCTGCGAAATTTTGTTATGGAATCAATTTTGAGATTGGAATGGAGAATATCGCCATGCTTCGTTGTGCAGCAGAGTTTCTTGAAATGACTGAAGATTATGCAGTTGGAAATTTAGTTGGAAGAACAGAGAGTTATCTAAATGAAGTGGCCCTTAAGAGCCTCACAGGGGCGGTTTCCATATTGCATTCTGCGGAGAGCTTTCTGCAGATAGCGGAAAGAGTGAAACTTGTGAGTCGATGTATAGATATGATTGCGTTTATTGCCTGCAAGGACAGCCAATTTTCTTCGTCTTCGGGTATGGTTGAGAGTGGTGATGATAGTTTGAATACCTCTGTAGTTTCACACCAGAAGCCTATAGTTGATTGGTGGGCTGAAGATTTGGTTACGCTGAGAATTGATCTGTTTCAAAGAGTTCTTGTTGCTATGATTTCCAGAGGATTCAAACAATGCACCCTTGCTCCGTTGTTGATGTTGTATGCCCAGAAGTCTCTCCGAGGTTTGGTAAGATCTTTCCCCTTAAACTCCCGGATTCATTAAGAAGCTTCTGTCCTTAATAGTCGATGAGTTGCAATTTAGTTATATCATATTCAGAATCGATCTGATAAATATATACTACAACTTATGATTGTCTAGTGGTAACGTGTAAAAAATGATGAACTATGTTTGACTAAAACATTATCATTCAGTTATATCGAATAAAGAATTGCAATTAAGAACAATGTGGCATCCATTTGAAGTCATAAGTTCCTTAGCAGGAAACATTTGGAAAAGGAAGGAGAAAGATGGAGCCGAAGGATGAACATGAGAAAAGAGTAATCCTAGAATCGATTGTAAGTCTTTTGCCAAGAGAGAAAAATGCAATGTCAGTTAGCTTTCTGTCAATGCTGCTTCGGGCTGCCATATATTTGGAAACAACAGTTGCTTGTAGGTTGGACCTCGAGAAAAGAATGGCCTTGCAACTTGGACAGGCCGCACTAGATGACCTACTAATTCCTTCATATTCCTTCAACGGGGATACATTGTTTGATGTGGAAACCGTGCAGCGAATAATGTCAAATTATTTGCAGTATGATTTGGAAGGTAAGAGCTTCAGTTCCAATCCAGACGAAGAAGTTGAATCGCCTCTACCGAGTCAAATGGAAAGAGTCGGGAAGTTAATGGAGAGTTATCTGGCTGAGATAGCTTCTGATCGTAATCTATCTGTTTCTAAATTCATTATTCTTGCTGAATTTATCCCCGAACGTGCAAAAATCACAGAAGACGGTATGTATAGGGCTATTGATATCTACTTGAAGGTATGAATCATACAACTTTCTGTAATATTACTTTTATCTAATAGTTATCAACACTTCTCTCTTTCATGTAAGTTTAGGCTCATCCTGCTTTGAGCGACACAGAGAGAAAGAAAGTTTGCAGTGTCATGGACTGCCAAAAGCTATCGCGGGAAGCATGTGCTCATGCAGCTCAGAATGACCGCCTCCCTGTCCAGACCGTTGTTCAAGTACTCTATTATGAACAACAGCGCCTCAGGGACGTTATGGATAGTGGACGTCCCTTAGGTAGCGGTGATTCTCTTGCTCTTCGTGCCACTCCAAACGAGCTTCCTATCATTGGTATCCAGCCGCCAGTATCTGATGAAATAGAAAGCCTGAAAAGAGAAAATCAGGACCTGAAATTGGAACTCCTGAAAACTAAAATGAAACTGAAGGAAATGGAAAAGTCTACTGACAAATCAGCAATGAGTAGTCCATCAGGTAGCATTACTCCCAAACCATCAGCTGGCAAACCTCCCCTGCCCAGGAAATCGTTCATGAGCTCTGTTTCTAAGACTTTCGTTAAGCTGATTCGCGCTGAGGGATCCTTAAACTCTAGAAAGAACAAGCCGAGCAAGAATCGACGACATTCTATATCATAGCACTCTCAGGTTGTCCCTTAGCTTGTTAGAAATTGATTCTGTATGATATATACATAACCTTGTGCGAGTGTTAATAATGTAAATGTAAGATTGTTCAAAAGTCCTTTTGAATATTGCTCATCACAGTAAAAAAGGGTAATGTGCTCAATACACGGCACTTTTGTGTGTTCGGTACTCTCGTATTACCTTAGATCGTCCGAGAAATTTAGCAAAATACCATGGTCAACGCACGGTATTTGCAAAATTGACCAGATGTAAATTAAATTGGAGTTTAGCACATTTGACACGTGAACTGACTATTTTGCCCTTAAAAAATCTAATATATATACTTTATTCTCTCTTCATTTCATTCACTTTCTTCAACTCACTCTCTCTCTTCTTCTCTCACCTCAAATTCTCTCTAGCTTTCTTCCTCCACCGCTCATTCCGCCGCCCACCCTCTTCACCGGAATCGTCATCTTCACTTACTTTATAAATGCTTTGGTCCTTTAAAGTTGTTTTTTTTAGAAAAGTTTAAATCTTTTTCAATTTAGTTGACTCAAAATCCCGTTTTTCAATATAGTTGATTTAAAATCACGTTTTTTAATTAGTTATATACTTTATATGTATTGTGTTTCTATTATTTGAAGGTTTTTGAACAAAAGTTTGGATCTTTTCTAAAAAGTTTGAATCTTTTCTAAAAAGATTGAATCTTTTCAAAAAAGTTTGAATCTTTACTAAGATTTTTATGGATATGTGGCTAAATTTGCACTAAAAATTATAGATATATGTGTAAAGTTTGTTCTTTTGGTACTTTAATGTTGTTTCTGAACAAAAATTGAATCTTTTTAAGTTGAACACAAGATTTTGAGTTTAAATAATGTTTAAACTATGAATTTATGTTTTATATGTGTTATGTGTATGTAATTTGAAGATTTGATGTTGTTTTGTAATAAAAGTTCCAATCTTGGGGTATTATGTTGATATAGTCTCGTTTCTTATAAGTATAACACTGTATAATGAAGTATAATCCAGTATAGTATAATAAATTATTATGTTGTTTTGTATAATTGATTATAATGTCGTATAATAAAGTATAATAAATTATAATGAAGTATAATCGAGTATACATTTTATGCGTAAGTACAATTCATATAAGTTGTTTAATATTGAATAACATTGATATAGTTGAGTTTTTTATAAGTATAACACTGTATAATTTTATGTGTGTTACATGTATGTAATTTGGTTTAATTATTTCAGGTTGAAGAATTAGTGAGTTCAAGTTCGAAAGTAGCACAAATGGCCGTTGGAGAAAAGATTCATGTTGAAGAATATAAATTTGATTCTTTTTATTTCTTTTTTCTTTTCTATGGTTCTTTTTAGTCTTCAAATGTATTAGTAACATTTATTTGTTCCATACCCTAATGAAATCAACATTTCTTTGTGGTTTGTACTAATTTTAATATATTAATCCAATATTTATGGTTGTATCCAATTTATGTCCGATTTTTTTGTAATATATATCAAATTAATGGTTGTTTGGTTGAACTTTGTAACATCAATTTGATGCAAAATAAATCGCAAAGATAAATCATGACAAAGTTAGGTTATTTGTGAATTTAAAGTGATTACAACGTAATATAATAGATTATAATGGATTATAATAGTTTCAATTTTCATTAAGGGCAAAATAGTCCGTTCACACATCAAATGTGCTAAACTCCAATTTAATTTACATTTGGTCAAAAACGCAAATACCATGCGTTGACCATGGTAGTTTGCTAAATTTCTCTAGATCGTCCAATTACCTTAGTCGGTCGACTGTCAGGAATGCGATTCTTTCAAACTTGTCAGTTCGGGGTGTAAGGGAACACATTTCATTTGGCCTTTTAAATTTTGTTCAAAAGTCCACTTTAACTCGAAGTGGATTAAATCAATTTTTTTCAATGGGCTACTCCCGCTCGTCCATAACCCTATCTCCCTTAAACTCATGGTTATTTTGTTGAAATTTCAATAAGTTTGCAACAATAATAATAGGGAAAAAACTCAAATTATGAAGGGGTAAATAGAAAAATAGAATAAAATCAATGAAATCCTATGGTGAATGTCACATAGTAGAAAACTCCCGACAGAAAAGCGTAATAATTGATAGGATCAATGCCATGTAAAAATATAAAGGTACAGTATACTTTATTTATGATGATTTCTTCTCTAAATATAAAAAACCTATCTTTGTGAGCAAAAATTAACATAACGCTAATCATCACTAATCATCTATTAGACGGATTTATGAGCTAGTTACGGATTAACCTAACAAATCTCATTAAAATTAACTATGGAGGCCATAATGTAGGGTGTATATATTTCCAAGGCCCTACTTTTCAAGACCCAACCTTTTTCCGAAAATACCCTTATCGAACCAGTGAATTCAAGGTTGGAATGCTTACCCAACCTCAGATTCACTGGTTCGGTGAAATATTTGAGTTATGGTTTACAACCGAACTAATGAATTTGAGGTTGAGTATTTTTTTCAACCTTGAATTCACTGGTTCCGTAAGGGTATTTTCGGAAAAAATTTAGGACTTGAAAAATAGGGCCTTGGAAATATTATTTACCCATAACGTATTATCTGGAGATCGATGGGCATATATAGTACAGGAGTAATATTTATAGTTGACTGTTGAGTTTGACTATTCTTAAGTAGTAGTACCATGTGGTACAACTGTTACGTTGGGCTCCTGAGATCCCCTTACAAAGATATTTAGGGAGTTATGATTAGACAATTCAAGCTCTCACATCCCCCAATCTATGCTTAATGCTTCTTTGCTCTATTATTGCTTTGCCAGCAGCCATGCCCAAGGGTGACTCAACCCATAAAAGATACAACAATAATAGGTTTCTATATTTGTGAGATTTTAGTGGCAGCAAATATAAGGGCACATATACTTTAACTGGTCATTTCAAGGACGTCAGTGCAGGTTATGTGCGTTTAATTTTTTTAGTTATGTACAAAAATATCGAATTATTATCTCATTAACAAAAATATGTCATGTACACCTGAATTGAAAAGTAGAAATACTTGTTGCGAGATATATATAAGATTGAGTTATATATTAGTATCCCTTTGTATAACATGTAAGGATATGCAATAAATAGTCAAGGGTCAAATAGTCATGTTTAATTTTAAGGAATATAGACCCAAAAAGTATCACTTGATGATCAGATAATAAAAATATTAGTAATGTTTGAAGTTATATATGACTATTATATTGCCTCAAATTTAAAGAGCTCTGTGGTGAATATTTGAGAATATCACGTTGTTGGTCCCCGGACCAAAATGTACATGTATATAATTTCATTTGGAGCAAGGTAATTGTTGATTTAGTTGTAGATGGTGAGACAAAGTTTTATTTTTGTAAAATAGTTACATTATGGTCCAAATAAAAATGACAAATAAATGTTATAATATACACTTTTGGAACTATACTAGCACACTTATATCAGTTTTGCGAGTCGAAAACAAATTCTCAGCTAGGAAGGTTCCGACATCGTGCATTGGTGCTCATGAATCATGATGAACTATTATACAAGATTTTTTTTTTATCCGAAATATATTATACAAGGTGACTATTGTAAACACTAACAAAATAATTGGTATATACAACAAATAATATAATGCATGCTATATATATAATAATCATATAACAAATACACATGGGATATAGATGGAGGCACGAGAAGAGGAATATGATCCCCACAAAAGAAATAGTTATTCCAAAATAACTTAGGAGATGAAAAACTTGAAAAAGTTCTAGAGATGGGAACTAATAAAGAAGAAGAAGAAGAAGCAAATCAACAATAAAGATCCAGATAATTAGCATTAATCACAAATTAAGTTAGTCAATAACATAGAAATTAAAGTCTAAAGGAAGTACTAATCTAATCTTAATTATAAAACGATGAAACTATCACGCTAACAGCCATCACGCACCGTGCTCATCAACTGCATGTCGACTTTATCTCCTTCTCATCCTAATCCTGATTAAGTCATCTTGAGACTTAAAACTTGAAAAAACCAAGGAGGATTATTATTGTTTAATGATCTCAAATTCTCTTCACCAACAACATTATTGGCCCCATTTTTTCTTTCACCAAGAAAACTACGATGATTTGATTTTATGGGCACATGATTATCTACCCTCCATTTCTGACTGGTACCATGTTGTCTTGAAGTGTTCAATCTCTGGTGATGATGATGATGATGCACGTCGTAATTCGAGGAAGAAGAAGAAGATAAACTTGTCCTAGAATAATTGTCTGATTGCAATAACGACAATGGTGAATTATTAGCCACTTTCCTCATCCTGTGAAAATTCTTGGAAGGGCCTAATGTTAGCTCCAGTAGCTCACTCTCATCCACAATCTTATTGTTACTTTCTTCCTCATCAGCTTCCCTTTCCAAGTCTAGACATTCAATTTTCTCCTCACGTTTCTTGAAATTCCGCGCGTTATGTTCTTGGTTGTTTTGTCCGGATCTTTTGATGTTCTTCATTAACATTTTCTGAATTTGATATAGCCGATGAAGCTCAAAAATCTGAAAATTTAAACAAGTTAAAATTAATATAGATCACATGGAAACTTCATTTTGTTTTGTTTTTATCATATGTAAGTTTCTATTGAATAGCCATGTAAAAATATCATAGGAAAATTACCTGCTCTTTGAAGACTTCCTCATGTTTTAACATGGCCAACCTCATACTTTCCTTGTTATATGGATTCATAAGCTTTTCCATTAGAAGAGTTGTTTTCTTTCTTTAAAAATGACTAAGATGAGAACTCTACCTGAACCAAAGAAAGATATTGGTGAAAGCTCTTGGAAGAAAGTGAAAAAAAGAAGAAATTTTATCTCTAACAAGGGTTGAAGTATGAGGACTTTTCTCCTCAATTATAATGAGTAATATAGTGATGGATACTTGAGGGCATAGGTGCGTGAAGCTCGTTAGAATTATGACTTTAATCTTTTTAATATAGTTATCGACACAATAAAAAAAGTGTGATAGTGTAGTGAAAAAAGAAGAATGTTAGGTTTGTAGTGAATTGTTGGCCACAGAAATGAAAAAGCAGATGTTTGCATTTTGGGGTTTATAAATCATGCCAAAGAAATCCAACAACCTTTCTAGCCAATGTGATTTGAGATTTGTGAAAGAGATGCCCCCCAGACATGTCCAGAGTGTTAGATATATTTAATTTGATTAAAATAGTAATAGTTTGTGATGATTTACATAGCTGAGGATCACAAAGCCTTACACTTAATTTATTATCGAGTTTAACAGCTTTACAAATCACATGCATCCAAACTTTCTTAGATAAAATTAGTAATGAAGAAATTGTTAAAATGGTCCCAGATAATATAAATGTGTAAAAGTTATATTTTAATTTTATTAAATGGTTGATTTGTAAAAATGGTGCCCATAATTGTGTAGTATGTACAATTAATCCCTAAATTAACATTGATATTAAAAACAAATAGAAAATCCCGATTAGACGTGGATTTCTGGGCAAAATCAAATTATTAATATATATTAAGTCTAGTAAAAATATAATTAGTCTTCAACTTTATTTGGAACAAAACCAAAATTTTAGTGGGGAAGAATTTTGGGATCTAGATAGATAGATAGATAGATAGATAATATATATATATATATATATATATATCTTAAGTGTAGAAATTTTGATTTTGTCCATTTTCGGTGAGTAATAAGGTGCAATTTTCACATATTATCTGGCACAATTTCATCAATTTTCTCACTAATAATGCCTTTATTTTTATATAGATAGTAAATTATTTATTTGTGACATTAGTAATATTAGAGGTTTGTGTAAAGTCTAACCTGTGCTAATTAATTTATCGTATTTTCAATATATGATTGTGTTACTTAATAGATATAATATATTTTATGTAATACTATTCATTATATCTTAACTATTCTTGAATTTAATGTACAAAATAACATAACATCCTTGCAAAACTATTTTAGAAAAAAAAAAAAGATAAATATATTTAACAATATTAGTGTGTACTTATTGTAATAAAAAATATTTATAAAAATTAAGTTTTTATCAAATTTTCTCCTCTAATTAAGGATAAGACATGAGGTGTCAAAAAACATTTAGTTTTTCTCTTCCTCAATTATATATAGAATAGTTATTTGGGCAATAAATGTTACTTGTATATCGTAATAATAATTATAAATACAAATTTTAAAATTAATAACTATAAAATATATTCACTTATAGTCTATCATACCATATAACGTATTTATTCAAATGTATAATTATAAATAAATCTTTTATTCTAATTAATTTTAAACTAATTTTATATAACGTTGTCTCCTACAATTAGGAACATGATGGCGGGGTTTCGATAAAAAAAAAAAATTGGACCTCCTTAACTTTCCTAATTAAATATAATATAGATTAGGGTTAATGGCATGAAAGATCACTCAAAGATACTAATATTTCCTAGTCGATCACCCTATTATTAAATGGACCACCTTCGATCACTGAACTGCATTTTTTTGGGCAAACTTGGTCACTGGGCCGTTTTGAAAGATTTTGGGTGCATTTTGTAAGTTTTTAGCAAGGGTAATTTTGTCCGGTCATATTTATAGACATTTAATCCTCGTTTTTTAAACTTTTTTTTAAATTTTTTTAAAACTTTTTTTAATTTTTTTTTCAGTTTTTTTTTTAAATTTTTTTTAAAATTTTTTTTTGATTTTTTTTAAATTTTTTTTAAAATTTTTTTTTGATTTTTTTTAAATTTTAATTTTTAAAAATTTAAAAAAACTTCAAAAAAAATTATAAAAAATAAAAATAAATAAAAATAAAAATAAAAAAAATAAAAAAAAATAAAAAAAAAAGTTTTAAAAAAAACTAAAAAAAAATTAAAAATAAAATTAAAAAAAAATTTAAAAAAAAATTAAAAAAAGTTTAAAAAACGAGGATTAAATGTCTATAAATATGAACGGACAAAATTACCCTTGCTAAAAACTTACAAAATGCACCCAAAATCTTTCAAAATGGCCCAGTGACCAAGTTTGCCCAAAAAAATGCAGTTCAGTGATCGAAGGTGGTCCATTTAATAATAGGGTGATCGACTAGGAAATATTAGTATCTTTGAGTGATCTTTCATGCCATTAACCCTATAGATTATATAGAGAACATATGTTTAGATATATAGTTAGTTGGTAGTAAATAAAAGTTATAGGAGTACTATATTGCGATAAATTATTTTATTGCAAGCCAAAGGCATAAGCTGGCAATGTATGGCCCAACGACACGTTGGTGTTGGCCGTACTTTAGTGGATACCTATTTTTATTGTTCGAAAGTGGAGACCTAATCTGATCATCTCAACGTGCACCATCATTTGATTAGTGTTTGAATTATTGCAAAGATAGAATTGCAATAGGTAATAATCACATATGAGCTTCAACAAAACTCATAAATGTCCTAATCAGTAGTACTTATGCTAGAGTTGATGAATAGTTTTGTTAAAAAGAATTTTATCAATAATTTGAAGGTTTTGATTAAAAATTCACCTCATTATGACTAATTATAAAAAAAAAGGTAAGAGAGAATTATTGAAATGGTTTTCGAAAATGGCACCAGATTACATTTTGACTCTCAATAATAGCGCGAGAACAATTATGATTTTTTAATGATATCTTTTTAATAATTAATGAACGAAAATATTAATGGATTGCTCTAACTTTCACAAAAGCCACATATATGGAGAATATCCAACAAGCATCGTGCTATTAATTAAGCATGTTAGGTTATTGAAGGGTGTGAATTAAAAGAATAGTTTACTCATAAACAAATAGATGTTTAGCTAGTTCATGGCCTAGGCTAAGGAGGCATACCATGTTAGAATTCAAATAGCTAGCTTATGAACCATTGGACAACGAACTAATTGAATTAAATAAAGAGAATATCTGATTTGATATGCAATATTAATGTATAGTTTTTCAAATTTGTTTGGAACATAAGTTCGCTGACTTTGTATACAATGTAACTTAAACATCCAGGAAGTTAAACTTAAAAAAAAAAGTTGAATCCAGGAACATGGATATGGAAGATCTGATAGATGTATAATATTATTGCTCTAATAAATTCCTAACATGCATAGGTGATAGGTGAGATGAAAAAAGTTATGTTTTTGTGCATATTTTTATTTATGTATTCTGTGAATACTTCTAGAAATAACTCAATTTTTTTTTTAGTCGATAGGTTATCGAGTAAACCCGGATCATCTCGGTTACCCGCTCGTTTATTGTTTATATTATATATTTATATGTAATAGGAGTATATGTTATGCATTAACCATATTTAATTTCAAATTACCAATATAAAATTAGCATTAGAAAGAATTTCATATTTATATTTCAACAATTAGATATTGTTGAAGAAAATCTTAATATAAATTTTTTAAATAGAAATTTAAGGATAATCCAGAACTCGCGCGTCGTCTGGACAGACTACCTGTTAACTAAAGAAGTGAACACATATTCAATCGCAATTATCTCTTATGGTTGGCCACATGCATGTGGTGGACCAAATTAATATCTGATCCCCTATTTTTGCTTCTTGCGGGACAAAATAGAGAGAGTTTGCTTTAATTTAATTCGGTATGCCTATTGCCTAGTGGGAAAGAATATGGAAAATGGAAACATATTAGTATATTTACTCCCTTCATATAAAATTAGAATACATGGGAATGCTCCTCTTAAAATTATTCAATTTGTGGAGGATTATAGTTAAGATTTGTGGTTTTGAAAAAAATAAAAAGATGAAGAATTGAAAATGCCCCTCTTAAAACTAAAAGATTTGGTCATTTCACAAAAAAATCAATAAATTGATCGATCAGATTGGGTATCTGTTACAATATTAGTGATTATATCAAATTGTTCGATATGTGTTAATATGTACATCTTATACCAGAAGTTGATATTCTCCCGAATCAATATATAACATCTTGAATTACTCCTTCTATTACCAATTAATTTTAATATAAATTCTATAAACTCTTCATAAACTCTTAAGAATCTGAAATGTTAATGATATTGGAAAGAATTATATGAAAAAATTATTGGGTGCATCAATACTTCCATGTATCAGGTTCATCAAGGGGGTTTTGGCATAATATCTTATAAATTAAGGGCCACGATGCAATTATCTATATAATTAAAGATCACGCTACAATTATCTATATATTTGGGGGTCAATTTACAAATCACATATATATTTACTACTTTTATTTTGGATTGATAAATATATGGTACTATATCATTGTTATAGTATAATTTGGGTACAAGTTATGTTGATATTGTTTCTTGTACCAATGATGAAGTTTCAAGTGGTTACACTACCCACATGAAACCTTTAAATGAATATATTGATGAAACTGATGCATGGAATTATTGAGAGCAAATTGCTGAAATGGTCCCCGATAGTATGACCAAGTTGCATTTTGGTCCCCAATAGTTACACGGTTTCACGTTAGTCCCCGAAAGTGGTCAAAAAGTTGCACTTTAGTCCCCACGTCAAGTTTTACGTTAACATTTCAGGTTTAGGAGTTAAAATTGGGGTCAAAATATAATTTTAAAGATTTAAACTTGATTTTTTGCCCCAATTGGTGCCAAAATAAAACTCCACAACCCCCTTCCGCCAAAATTCCCTATTTTCTTCACCCCAATAAGTGTTGTGGAGTTTCATTTTAGCACCAATTGGGGCAAAAAATCAACTTTACATCTTAAAAATTACATTTTTACCCCAGTTTTAACGCCTAAACCTGAAATGTTAGCGGAAAAGTTGACGTAGGGACTAAAGTGCAACTTTTTGGTCACTTTCGGGGACTAACGTGCAACCGTATAACTATTGGGGACCAAAGTGCAACTCGATCATACTATCGGGGACCATTTCAGCAATTTGCTCGAATTATTGATGCAGCGAAACCGAACTGTAAGAATTATTTCACCCTCTTGCCATCCATGTCTAAGAACCAAACAAAAGCATAGATATTGATATTATATGATGGTGATTTGAATATTGTAGTGAGTAGTGAATGGGGTAGATGACAAAAATGAAAGGAGGGGTAGAAAGGAGAGGGACAAGTGAGTGAATAAGCACGCTTTGCCGGAGGCAGGAGGGGCATCAGCATGGGGTAGTGGGTCCTTTTTAGGTTTGCTGAAATTCACATCCACAACCTTAATAAAAATACTACTCTTTCTTTTGGTCCAATCCATACAAAATGGAACTACCTACTAATGGTATTGGAACACTGGATTGCAGATTGAATATGTATGTGGTGAAGGGTGTAAATGGTGATGGAATTCACTATATATTATCTTGTTTGTGTTTCTAATAATGACGAATGGTCTCATTGATAACTGAAAGTATCTAATATTTTCAATTCAATTACTTTTTGTTAAAGCGTTAATACTGAAACATTGACATGCGTTTTTTACTAAAATTTAGTCAGTATATCGTTTTAAATGATTTTGAACCATTTTGTAAGTTTCTAGCGAACGTAAATTAGTCTCTTCACATTTTGAAGATTTTGATCACTGGGCTATTTTGAAATAAGCATTTGTGAGTTATGTTATTTCCCATTGTACTTTAGGTATTGGAAAATTTCAATGACCAAATTTTGGATGATGATCCATGAGTTGTGTCCTCAGACAGGATTGAAGAAGCTGCCAAAACTGTTGGATCATATCTTCCTTTATTTCATGAATACTTTGCCCACTTTCCTTTTGTCATTACCTCCACCCACATATATTCGGTTTCTTGTTTCTTGGTTTTTTATTATACTTCTTAAGATTTTCTCCCTACTTTTTTGCATCATCATATTTTTAATAATATTTCTAGAACATATCTGAGGATACATACTAAAAATTAAAATAAAATATAGCATTTGAATGCATATAAGTGAATATTTTTAAAAAAAAATATATAATCATATCAAATTTGAAATACAAATAATTTATCAACAAACGGCTGGGATGATCACTTAACTTTAGGGCATGAAACCAGTTGATCACCTAACTTTTGAAAGGTCCCAGTTGATCACCAAATTTCTTAAATCGTTTCCATTTACCACATTATTCACTAATAATGATAATTATGGACTAATTGTGTCACGTGCCATCACATGGTAGTTAATTAAGGGCAATTTAGTAATTTCGCATCTTAATTTTATGAAAAATAGTTTAATCCCATTAAAATAAAACACAATCTCTAATTCATCCCATTAAAATATCCCATCACGTGAATTGACGATTGGGTTTGTTTTAATGAGATTAAACTATTTTTCAAAAAATTAAGACGTGAAATTACTAAATTGTCCCTGATTAACTATCAAGTGATGGGTGCGTGATGTAAATTAGTCCATAATTAGCATTATTAGTGAAGAATGTACTGAATGGGAACGATTTAAAAAGTTAGGTGATCACCTAGAACCTTTCGAAAGTTAGGTGATCAACTGGTTCCATGCCCCAAAGTTATGTTCACATCCCATCCATTTGCCGATAATTTATCTTAAACGGCCTTTTTTTTAGAAAAACCACGATTATATTATATATATATAACAAATACTGATTGAGAGGTTTATAAATTAAACGGACGGGAGAGTAGGAAAAAGATCTTTTAGATTTCTTTCCTTTCTTTTTACAAGTCTCTACTAAATCATAACTTTTTTTCTATTACTCTAGATTGTATATAGCCTAATTGGATCTTTAGAAGTTAATACCATATTGAGTGGTGTATATAGCTGATCTGTTATACGCACATTGAAATAGTAAATTATTATTCACTAAATGATTATTTTGTCTTCCCCTATTTGAAAGTGTGGTAATTGAGAGACTTAAGTGAGAGGGGTAAAATAATCATTGTAATCCTAAAAATTACTTTTTGGAAATAGTAAATCACTATTCTTGTGTGTATAGTGTTGCCCTGTGGCTAAGCTAAAAAATAGACTATTTTAATGATGTTATATATATTTGTTATAAGCAGGCTTTTTTCCCTTGGCCTATTCGAAGTAGCATGTAAATTCCTGGGCCAGGAAAACTGGTCATCCTAAGTCAAGGCGATGTGCTCATCCCGTTTGGTCTGGTGTGTTTGGCCTTCAGTTTCTTTGTTTCATCAGATTAAATACTAGATGTAGAAAATCGATGAAATTGTTCCATGGATGACTGTTGTACTTCGATCCCTATAAGCGGCAGTGGTGTGCAAATGGTTCTTGTAAATGTATATCTTGTCTGTGGGCAAATATGATTACCAAATTAATACCTCTGTTATATAACGAAGAAATACAGTTTAGGTGTATCTTAGGGACCACTTAAGCATACAATACGGGAACCATTTGCTCTCATTTTGAATAGAAAAAAATAGTTGTCACAAATTTTATCAGAACTGTAAAAATAATTCAAAAGTAAGTATAATCGTTAACTTTTAACGAATACGTTAATCTAAAATTATTTGAGCATTTAATACACAATTACAGAAATAATACACACATCGTTTTTACTTACTAGAACTAAAGTGGAATGACCATAGGAACCATTTCTAATACGAGTTCACTATATGACATTATGACCCCCATAGGATTAACTTCACTATATAACCCCTTTATCTTCACCAGTAGATAACTAGATCTACAAGCTTTTTACTAATTCCAATATTAAATTAATTGTTAGTTTAAACCATCCATACAACTTTAATTTAATTCAAAACCTACATAATTCACTAAAGAACAAACAGATCAGAGAAAGTATGACCACCCAACATACAGAATAATTACATTATTATATACGGCTCTAAAATCGTTGTCATTATACATTTTATCTATTAGAATATTGATTAATGATGTAAACTGGACCACTAAGCAAGACTAGCCTAATAAGTTAGTAAAGTATATCTAATTATCTGTCGCTCTTGCTGTACATTTAATCTACATCCTGTTCATATTAAATAATATCACAATTACATTATTAGAGGCATCTAATAGAGAATCTTATCTTATTTTATTAAAGTCTATGGACAATCTATATCTTAATATTCCACCCACCCAATCTTATTTTTGTCCAATAATATTTGAGAATATAGCTCAACGATAAAGTACGAGAGTGTTAATTAAATATATATACAGTTTTAATTTATCTCTTTATAGAGTGTATGTTTAACTTTCATAAATAACAAAAAATCTAATTCTCTAATCAGGTGAGATACATCTCGCGATTTAACTTCATCATATATTTTGGAATAATGTGACTATTAATGTGACGTTTTGCTAATGTTTGTTTATTATGTCCAATAATAATAGGGTTTTGATTTTTTCACTCCATTACTTTATAATCACACTCCATTTTTAGTGTTAAATTATATTTATACCCTTACTATCAATTCTTGTATAATTATTGTACAACTTTTTATAATGAAATGAGGGTTAAAAATGAGAATGTGGAGTGTGGTTAGTAGTGGATGGAGTGGAAAAATCAAAAGCCTAATAATAATGTATTGACACACAATAAATGAACAACTGAAAAGGTGGGAAAAAGGTTATGATATTGTGTACTTGCATATATACGAAAGACAAGTAGTTTTGGATTCATTGGATCATGAGCTTTTCTTTTTTGAGAAAATGAGTTTAGATGAGGTAATAAGACATCTCTCCGTTTCTTTTTATTTGATTGTTTGGAGGAAAAGTACTTTATTAAGAGATTGTAAAAAATTACATTGGGATTATAAAAAGGTGCATTGGAATTGTAAAAAGGTGCATTGAAATTGTAATAAATTGCATTGAAATTGTAAACAATCAAATAAAAAGAAACATGGAAAAAATGCTCAAACAATCAAATAAAAGGAAACGGAGGGACTATTATATATATTCTCTACCGGAATTAGTGGTGACATATATAATTCCGTGATTACTACTTTGTACTTTATTCTTATAGCATCATCACCACTATATTTTTTATACTCATTCATCCAACTGAAAGAGACTAACTACTCACTTAGCTCATCTATATTGACTCACATTCATTAAAAAGAATTATCTTCATTTTAAATTTTAATTTAATGATTTTTTTTAAACGCCAATATTTTTGTACAACGTGTACGATAAAAAAAAAACAGAGTTATTATGCGAAATAGAAAATAGGATTTGACTTGTCAAACAAAACTTAAAACTTCATATTTCATCAAATGTGATTTCTTGAGAAAGATGACACGAACATATGTATCATTTAAAAATGTTTAGACCACAAAATGTTTTTATTATTTCAATTGGAGCCCCCTTAATAATTTTTTACTTTCCTTCATATATATTTGACAAAAGAAAGCTGAACAGTATATTCAACCAAATTTATTGATAACACAATAATTTAGATTTAGATTAATGGTATATTGATATGTATGTGCTAATTAAGACCTCAATAAATTTATAACTTTAACAAAGAAATAGATAATTTTTTAAATGTAGGTACATGAAGTACTATTTAATTATGTTGACTACAGTATATATTTGTTGTAGCGTTTTCACAAAAGACATACTCCTATATGTTAGTCGATACATGCCTAATTGATGTATATATGTGAGATAATTCACAATTTCTATTTGAAATTTATCGACTCTAACTTACAGTATTAAATCTTTTTTAAATATTTATAGTACTAAATGAAAAATTAGTAATATTCCATTCCAATTAACATTTTTCCTAACTAGTCATCTAAGAGACTCTACCTACCATACCTCACTGACAAAAAAAAAATTTAATTCAACTTCATTGCTACTTTTCAAATTAATTTAACAATGAAAAACTCCTAAAATTAAGGAATTATACCAGATCAAAAAACTTCAAATAAATAATTCTTTTTTAAAAACAAAATTTCTTTCGTTCCAAGAATCTTTACTTTATATTTGTAATGTTATGAAGAGTACATTTTTAAGAAGATGGACTAAAGAACGAACACTTAGAAAATCTATGTCTTGGAAGTGTGAGTGCGAAGAGTAAATTATAGTAAAAGCTTATGGTTCTATTAAAATTTATTTTTTAAAAGATTTTTTTAAATAACTATCATGTAATTTATGTAAAATTTATAAATTAAATTATGTGATTAATCGAATAGCTTAGTGGTAAAGATTCTTGCTAGTGATCAGAAGGTCCTGAATTCAAATCTCACATTATCGCTGATTATGTAATTAATACATTAAAAGAAATGTTAAAAGTAAATTTTTTAAGAATAATAACCAATCCGAATATTATGATGGTGAATTGGTGATAATTTGATATAGAATCATCAAACATCGAAAACATAAAACAATTGAAATTATTGAGTTCTTAATCTCCATTTATTTTAATGATTAATTAGTTAGTGCGTTCTATATTGTGAAAGACAATTGCTGACAATGAGTATCAGGCTTGTTTGAAGTTTGAGATCACACCTAAAAACAAAGTAGCTTGGATTACTACGAATCTCGCCTCTCTATAAATTATTCCTCATTATAATATGTTTCTGCGTGACGAGAAGTATCGATCTCTGTATAATCATTATTTGGTGTACCGTACTATACTCAGATTTCGGTGAAATCTATGTTTCCCTTGGAAGCCTACACGGTTTACCTTCGCTCATTAATTTTGGAATACATATTAATACATGCGTTCAATATTATGTTTATACGAAAATAATATAAAATGCATAAAAAAAGCGATGTTGAGAAAATAATAATAGTGGAGTAAAAATATATTTTCCCCTAAATTTATAACATGATCTAATAAAGTAAAAGTTACTTTATTTTCTACCATATCAATAAAATTTGATTATTTAAGATTAAAATATTCTATACAATTTTGTATTTTACTTTTTGTTAATAGTCTATGGGTTTCATAGCACATGGATCTTAAATATTGACCCGGAGTACACCGACTTCTAATGTGGGATGTGCATCTTAATACTTTTATTAGTTAAAAATTACCATAATATTTTAAAACAATATATAACGTATTATAAAAATCAAAGTATAAAAATAATTAAGATAAAGCATAAATTTTGTTTGTGGTAATTAAATTATTATATATACAATTTCTAATTTAGACATGTTTATGTGAAAAGAAGATAATTATGATAGATCAGGCTTTCATTTATAAAATTCAAAATTGAATTCTATGTTCACTAATGAAAGATGATTCACATTATATGTTTCCAAATAATTTTTATATTTCATATTTAAAATATCGAGAAGAAAAAAACAAGCAAAAAGTACTAAATATAAAATTTTCCATCATAAAACTTTCCTTAAATATTATAAAAAATCTCTCATATTTACACCTCCTGAAATCACTTTTGTATCAAACTCAGAACCTCTAAGTCACTGGGAGACCTTCTAACCATTAGGTCATTCGATGTTTTCATATGAAATATTACACATAAAAAAACAAGTAACAAAAATAAAATAGTTATGATCAACAAAAACAAATAATATTATAATGAATTACAACTAAACTAATAAACTCATGAAATTGATTTTGAGCAATGTCTTAATACTTCTTGTCTTTTTGATATCTTCCAATACATCTTTTAAGGCAAAAAATTGGTTCCTTTACCAATTTTGAGTATACATTAGGTTAGAAACATAAAGTGGACTTATTGTACTATATAATTATACGGGCTATTGGATTTGTGTGAATAATTTTTATAATAAATGTAAAATTTGAAGCATAATATTATAAATTTATATTAATATGTATATATTCGGGTTTGGTCGGGTTTCAATAATGTAAACCCAAACCTAACCCAACTTTTTGTGTTTTTGACTACTTAACCCAAACCGGACCCATCGACCAACCTAACGTTTATTTTTGAGTTGGGTTGGGCGGGTTGGATAATTTCTGCATACCTCTACTGTAGACATAGCCAAGGAACCGGGCCTGCTGGATTAACTGCGGTTTCAGGCCCATTAGCCCGCTTTGTATTCTACACAGGCCCTGTCAGCCCACGGGCGGCTCCATTTTCTTTTCTAGTGGGTCGAAAAGAGGGCTCAGTTTTTGCCCTAGGCCCAGTTAGAGCATTACTCGGATTAGGTGGGTATTCAATTCAGGTTTGGTCCGAAACCCCTTAGGCCCGCTACTCTTGTTTTTCAATTTTGTGTGGATATTAGCATAGTTGTTATAATTACTAATGTAAAACATCATTAAATAATGCATTGACATTGTAAAATAAATGGATGGGTATAAAAATTATCAAAACAATAACATGACAGAATGGTTACGATACTAAGTTACTTTCATGAAGGTTTAAGGTCCGAATCTCATTACCGATAACGTTATTTTTAATTGTGCTTCAACTTAAAACTATAACAATTGGACAAGAGGAAATTAAAGATATCGAGTAAGACTAAGCATTTTATGTGGAGGTTGATTCACAATAATCTTCTTACATGACATAATCTTATCAAAAGAAGGTTTTTCAAGCAATAGGCAATCAATACATGTCTTGGCAAATGTATAAGCGTTACAGATAAATTAGTTTAGACCGAAAGTTCGTATTAGTGTTCCAATTGAAATAAGCTTGAAATTCGAAAATTAGTTTGACATGCCATCTTTTCATATAAAAAAACCTCACCCACTTACGCTAAATTTATAACCAATCACTGACTCCATACCAAATGCCATATGAAAATAAATTTTAGCCGTGATTTTAATTCAATGATTGATTATAGTAACAATATTGATGAGTGTTTGATAAAGTACAATTAAAAGTTAGGATACATATATTTTTTTTTGTAAATTAGTGATGGTGAGTTTCGAATCTAGGACCTTCTGGTCACTAGTAAGAGTCTTTTCCACTAGACTATTCGATTAACTCAAAATTAGGATACATATTAATAAGAGTGACAAACGACTATTTTACTATTTATTATTTTTAATACTAAAAAGAACTTTAGTATTGTAGGTCATTCTCGTTTGGGACTTTTGTCTCGAATTGCTATCAATACCCTTTCACCTTTGAGGCAAGCAAATAATTATAAAAATTATAACAATGGGCGAAATCTATTTCGAAGATATATATTTTCTATTTACAAAAACTAAAATATTTTTGAATTGATATCGAATAGGCCAGTGAAAACGATTTTAATTAGTGACCAGAAGGTCTTGGTTCGAAACTCACTACATCGCTAATTTACAAAAAAAAAAAACTAATTATTTAAAATTGCTACATACTAAGCTTTAGTTAGGCTTAGACGACCTAGTTATCCATGGACGAGAAAATTGTTGAAACAATCCCAATAGTGTTATTATGTTCATTGCAATTTGGTCTCCAATAAAGATACGGTTGCAATTTAGTCCCTGAAAGTGGTCAGAAAGTTGCTGACTAGTCCCTACATTTTATGACTTTGACTCAACACTTCATCTTATGTTTATATGTCAAAATGAAAATTAGCTTATGCCCACATAACACTTTAGCTAACACTTTATCTTATGTTCTAAGTTTAAGCCTCAAAAAATTATTTTTTACTTTACCCCAAATTTAATCTCTAATCGTATATGGGTATTACAAATTAACGAACCTAGTTAACGTGGGAACTAATCTGCAACTTTCTGACCACTTTCGGGGACTAAATTATAACTGTACCACTATCCAAAATCAAACTGCAATCTTTTGACACTATCGAAGACTATTTCAACAATTTTTGCTCCATAGACCATGGTCCAATAAAATTATTCATATGCATACATATTAATTACATATAAATGAATGAAGCCATAATTTTTAAAGTGCTCAAGCAAAAAAGATCTTGGATTAAAGGACTTGATTAAAGCACTAGTAGAGTCAAATACAAGAGCGATGAGACATTAAAAAGCTAGCGGACACATACAACAACTACTTCTAAGTTTAAGGATGCCAAAAACTGCAACCCGTCACTAATTGATGATCGGAACAATAAAACCTTAAAGCTACCACAGCTTCATCATCTAAGTCACACTACTAGAATATGCAGCTTTTGCGTCCGGACAAAAGATCGACGCATATTTTCCTTCGAAAAGAGGGATGCATGAGCGTCGTCTGTGCCCAAAGCAAGCTTAATTAGCAACTAAAAGTGAACTAGATCATGAGAAATTGAGCAAATTATTATATCTGTTAAGATGCACATCCCACACTGGAAGTCGATGTCCTTACTGATCAATCCAATATCATACGGGTAACCAAACAGATGCAAAGACAACATTATGTCCTTTCCAAGTAAGCACAATATCATCATCATCCTTCTTCATTCCCCATCCAGCAGCATGTTCATCAAGCATATTCTTCACTTCCAAAACTGCTTCTTCACTGAATCCAACCCCTTTGAAATCTGCATTCCTCATTCTCTGAACCCATTTGCTTTTACTTTCCAATCTCTCAACTCTTTGGACCCCTTCATGAGCAATCACATTCTCAATCTTCCAACATACATCACCTTCATACCATTGCCTTTGCATGCTTCCCTTTGGAAGAAATGTGTCAACAGTATCATAAGGAATCCACAAGTAATTAAACGCGGATCTTAGTCGTCCCACCAGGTTATTCGATGTAAAATCCGCGTCTTCATCAACCAAAACAACAAGGGTAGGATCTAAACTCCTGATGGACTTAAGGAACATGGTCCTATAAGACATTATTCTCGATGAACAATTAATATTCTCCATTGAAAATGTTGGTATGGTCTCTTCAGGAATATAATGAAGCATCATATGACAATTAATAATCAAGGCCTCTCTTTGATGATACGATTGTTCTACATGTTGCATTCTTACTTGTTCGATGAGGGTCGAAAAACCATCCAAAGGACTCGAGGGTATCACCCTAAATTCGACAACAATGTTCCTAGACCTTGCAAAATTCACCAGCTTTGCGCCTAGTTCTTCATATGAAAGATCAAGCATGGGTGGAATATCCTCCGTGGCACCTGCAACGGTGAGCTTAACCAGAGGCTGACTCTCAAAGCGACTAGCTATGGCGTCTATAAGCGTTGGGATTTGCATGCAATGTGTTAGGCTCAAATCAACAAGATGAATGATTGAGAAATTATCAAGAACTCCTTCAACAATGGCTGCATTGGCTGCTGTGAACCCAAAACGATGCCACGGGGTCAAATCAACGTACCCCGCGAGCTCAATGATGGAGAATTTGTGGGTGTTTATTGAGATGTTGGTGTGTACATTAGCCATGGCTGCAGCAGCAGTGAGTAGCTTACAGTTGCCACTTTTCGCGGCTCGTGTTATAAGTGCTCGGAGGAACCCACAAGTGAGGCGTTGATTCGAATCGCCATCCGGGGTTGCAATGTTGTTTAGAACCCACAAGATTTGTTGAGTTAAGGTTGCATCATTGGCTTCTATAGCATTAGCACAATGAACTAATAACTGCTCCATGCAATTAGCATCACCTAAACTACTGTTATTGTTATGTCCTAAAGCTACTTTTGATGTTGGGAAATCAAGAAATGGTCTTGTTGGAGTACTACGTTGGACTATTTGCTGATTATCTTTGGACATAATTATATTTGAGAAGGAAGAAATTTGGTACCCAACTGGAGATTGTAAGCTCTCAGTAAATTGCATCATGAGAATATTCGAATTCGAAATCGAAATACAAGTAGCTAGTAGAGAGAATAATACAAGAGAGGAATTGAAGGGAAGATTTGGATGCAGAAGGAGATTTTTGAAGAGAGACAAATAAAAAGAAAGAAAGTGACTATACTAGCAGTGGTGGTACCTGGAAACAATCAAGAAAAGGATCCATTATTGAAGTTTTCCTGCAACTTTTGATAGAGAATTCTGCAGATGAATCTAAGGTGAAAATAGACTTTTCAACTTTTTTTTCTTATCTTGGAGACAGAGTAGTTCTTGGAGTATTATTACAATACTTCCCATATACAGAAGAAAATGGCTGTTGAGAAAGTTACTTGTCCTTTAAAAGGGACTTAGTTAAGGCCAAATTAGGCAAAAGGGATTTTCTTACCAACTTGCATAGGTTAATTCATTCAAGTGTGGACATAAAAATTGAAACATTTCAGGGCTACAAAATGGTTTTACAGTGAGACAGAAAAGGAAGAGAGGCAGAGGGATGGGTATTGGGTGATATAAAGGTGAATAGGGGGGTGGGGTGGGGTGAGAGGGTAGGGTAGGGGGTGGGCTATGGTTGGAATTTGGTAGCATGTGAGGTGGCCGGCCTGGAAAGTTGTCCATATATATGAAAGTTACATTGTTTTTTGTCTTGTTTTCAAGATAGAGCACTCAAGGCAGTTAGGGTTTTGGACCATTAATGGGCATTTAATTACTAGAGTTATATGATATGATTATCAAATCATCAAATTTATAACTTTATGAATTGAATATCATAAGGGTTTCAACTCTCTTAAGGTGTGTGTCAAAACTCCTTGATCATACGGGTTGTAAATCGAAGGATGTGCTCTAATAGCAATCTTATAAAAGAAATGACCAATGGGATACGAAACCAGAAACAATGCATACAATATTTCAACATATTATTTATTTGTTTTCACACGGATTCGAGTCCTCGTCAAGTGTCTCCACCCCAATGCAACCTTACACTTTACTAGTAGGCTATGTCCTTGGGACATTTAAAATTTATTTTTGATATATAAGTGGGGTAGGATTCAATAATGAATTAAGGGTAATATATGTGGCTTGATGCAAAACATTGAATTTGGAAAGCATGACTTGTTTAATTTGCTCTCTGTCTCACAAAGAACCAAGTTTAGATTATTGTAATGAAATTTGTGGAGAGGGGGGTCCCTCATGTGATAATAAGGGCAGCTAGAATATTTGCATGCATTGATATGACAAACGAAAAGTCATTTTCATGAGGATGGAAAGTTTAGTTTCTTTTCATGATTTTCTCATTCACTAAAACATTTAAAATATTGGAACGCTTCACACACTTCTAAAGAATTCTGTTACGTACGCAGATATGCCAGATTGCCAATAGATTATATTTTTCTCAATGCATTAATTTATGTTATCACTATCGCCAATATGGAAATGATAATAGAATATAGAGCTGGGAGAAAAATCCTATTAGCATCCCACATTTGCACTTACACATGTTATTATTAGCTGAATTAGAAGCGGAACTTGTAGTGTTCAAGTTGATTCAACAGTTAAATTACCAAAAACATGAATAGTTTGCTTGGCAAGTCAGGATATGGTGTTTGGATCACTAAGGTTGTGGGTTCAATTTTTAATGACTATAATTAATTATTTAATTAACTTATAACATTTAGAAAATTTATTTCAATCGCTCATTAATTATAACATTGAACTTTAGACATGGATATCCAGGTTATGATTATAAATAGATTACATCTATATATGGATTGAAACAGATTTGTTATTTCACATACATATTTATAGTTCGTTCTAATGAAAATAATAATTTAGTATGTTTGAAGGATACAATTTCAATTAACATGTATTCAAGTTCTTAGAAAAATCTTGTCATATAATATATAATTTGTCGTTGCATTATAGAGGAGATATACATCCAACTATTAATTATATTATTGTATTTGTAATTTTAAGAACAACCTGATGTTTATGTATATCTTCATATTATATTTGTAATATAATTTCATGCATATAACTCTCAAGTGGCATACAGGGCACCTGAACTAACGAAATTATTTCAAATAAGTATATGTACTCTCCAACATTTTAAATAGGCACTGAACTGTATTATTTTTGGCACCCAGACTTTTTGAAATAGTGATTTTCATTATTTCCAACTAAAATTATTTCTGAATATTGCTTAACCTAACAGCAAGTTAGTCATATTAACAATATAATTTTCTTTTTTGGGGAAATTTTTAGAATGCTCAGATATCAATTTGGAAAATGCAGCTGCTTATTATAAAATACCAAGGTCGTATGTTGTATTTATCATTATTATTATCATTATTATTGAAACTTGAAACGAATCAAATTCTTTGAAAACTATTTAGTCTGAACTGTTAAGAATTTATGGAGTTTTATTTTAAAATTAATTGGTAATAGTAGGACTGTGTTACTCAATATCAAGTTTTACCGTGATAAAATAATTATAAATTCTTTCAAAGGTATGTCCCAAGTTCACATGAAAACATTCACAAGTATCCAAAGGCAATCTTATCCATTATCAACATTTTGTCATGCACCAGATTAAGATTTTCTACAGAGGCATCAAACAATAAATTTGTGTGTAATCAATGAAGCTATGCCTAATAAAGCACATAAATTCTGAAATTTTGGTCCATAAATCTATTATTCTTCATCTCATTTGGATTTGATTGAGCCCCTACATGTGACATTTTAGCTGTTGTTCCCCTACAAATTGCCTTGTTTTTCTCCTCCTATTTGATTCTAACCCCACCTTAAATAGACCATTCAACTTTTGCATTGCAGAAACGAAGGACCCCTCCTATGATCTAAAAAAAATACTCCCTTCATTCCCTAATTTAATGACCAATTTTCTAGAATAAAATTCCTTTCTAAGAAACTAAAATCTAATTTTTAATTTTAATTAGTAAGAAACTAAAATCTTTAATTAGTAAGAAACTAAAATCTAATTTTTTGTATGTTTTAGAATTTGCTCTTGCCTACATCTCAATTTTTTGGCATCTAAGCCCAAAGTATGGGACAATTTAAAAATTGATAGTTCGATCCTTTATTTTAAAAGAAGAACAGTTCAGCCCCTCAAAAGAAGGCTTGACAGTAGTCTGCGATACCTTAAGAAAATATGCCATAAACCAAAATTAAAAACAAAATTAATATTTCATCAAACACAAAAGAAAAATATATTAATTAATCAAATTACTGTAGAATATAATAATTGAGATAATCCAAAACAAACGAACCCTTATATCTCGACCAATTTAACCCTACAAAACATATTTTCTTCTTCTATCGAGATGATCGACTAACCTAATCAAGGATAATGAAATGAAAAGAAGCAAACAAATTACTAGTTCTATTAGTCGTTCATGTATATATGAGTATAATATCCTATATATAGGTGGCCTAGGTCTGGTGGATATGAGAACATAAGAGTGAAATCCCAAAACAAGTTGTAATAATTATTATTACGTTATGATTGTATTGAGAGTGACCTACTCAAAACTGAATAATTTTAACGATATTGTTCAAGTTCGCCTACTTTATTTGAACATTATTTTTGAGAGAGATAGGCGTTGAAGGACATCAATAATTCAATATTAAAAATTGGGCGAGAAGACCTCATCACCATTCACCATCCCAATAACAATGATAAAATTTGTTCGGAATTAACACCTCAAAATCAATTTACTAACAAAAAAAATTTAATGGCAATAACAAAATTGATCTTTTAGTTGAGATTATGGAAAATAAATAACACGACTTTATAGAGGTTCCTCATCTAGATATACTATAATTAAACCAAGAAGATTGTTACAAGTACTACTACACCCTCCGTCCCTAAAAGATTGTCATATTTTGACTTTTGTTAGTCAAAAATTATAAAATTTGATCATGAATTCCCATTAAACGATAAGAAATAATATAGTCTTGTGGGACCTTGTTTGATTCGTCTCAATGTATATTTTTGAAATATGAACTTATATAATTTTTTCGCATATAGAATAATAGATATTTATGTTTTAAATCGTGCTTTGTTGACCACTAAAAGTCAAAATGTGACAATCTTTTAGGGACGGAGGGAGTACTATATATTGATCTTTTCAATCGAGAAATTTACGATATTCTCAGAATCTCACAAGAACAATTGATAATCTCTCAAAAATTCTTTGATGTTATTCTCACTATTTTTGTGATTATAATTGTAAGTAATTGATGTTACAACGGAAACAAATTGTCTAAGCTTGATTTGATGAACAGAGTAGATAATTGAATAACGTAAAGAACTGAAAGAATAGAACAATATTTAACATAATATAACAATGTGTTATGACTAATTCTAGACAAAACCACCATAAATTTTATTATAATATTTTGGAACAGATTATTGATGATCGATATGATAGAAACATAAAAACTATTATAGAGTACTATGTATTATGGTCACATCGATCAAAGCCATATATATGTGCCTCGTAGCTGATTTCGGATGTTAGATCGGGACTTGTCAAGTCCTGACCCAAGTCCCAATCAAGTGGGAAAACACGCGATTCAAGGCATATTTAATAAATCTCCACCTTGACTTGAATCCTTTGAGATATCAATTAAGATATGCTCCAATAGTGAAATACATGTGTGCCACAGCCTAGATGTATGTACCCCAAACTACAGATGTGATTTTACCTCAGATGTTACCATGCCACGAACAACTCAACATCTCTTAATATTGATCATTCGGACAATGTTGAAACTTTCTATGTGTAACTGCCTTTGTGAACATATCAATTGAATTATCGGTTGTACCCATTGTGCTCACCTTCATTCTCTTCTCACTTCTAAGTAAGTGACATATTACATCAATGTACTTTGTTCTTTCATGGTGAACCAGGTCGTTGGTACTTGATCAATATATAACACATAAGCTATTGCAACACAGTGTTACATGATCATGATGCAAACCTAAACTAATAACTAAACCTCTCAACCAAATCCCTTAATTCACAATTCTATAAGTGTCATATACTCAGTCTCAATAGTAAACAGAGTTAATGTGGATTACAGAGTACCTCTCCAACTCACAACAAAACCACCTAGAATGTGAGCATAACCGGTCTTCAATGTTCTTTTGTCTAGATCTACATCTCTACTAGAAATTAAACACTGACTATCTCCACAATAACATAACACCACATAAAATATATGTATGAAATATCTCAATATTCACTTCAATGTCTGTCTATGTTCCTTACCAGGAGGTTCTGACATAAACGTACTAATTATATTAACCGCATGAGCAAGATCAGTTCTAGTAATACATACCATAACATACATGAGACTTGTTATTGCACTACAATAAAAAACATGAAACATATATTTCGTTTGATCTGATTTAAGTGCAAAACTTATAACCATATGTGCATTAAATGAAATTTTAAAAACGGGTGAAGCTACTAGACAATAATCATGGGATGAAGGAAGTATTTTCATGATGAAATAAATATTATATTGGCCATAAAGTTTGAGCCAATAATAATGAATCCATCATTAGGAATAAAACGAAGGCAAAAGATTAAAATGTGGGAGTTTTGAGATGGATTCCTTAACTTAAGGTCCAACAACTAAAAGACAAACATTGTGAAAAGCGAAACAGTTAAATGTTCTCTGGACTTCATTCTTTAAGACAAAAGATAAAACAAGAGCCTAACCTTGAAAATGAGAGATTATCCATGTGATTAGTGATGCTTAATTACATAATAGGTTCTCTCTAAGTATTATTTAGGGTCAGTTGGTGATAGACAGAGGGAACTTGCTGTCCAAATTATGTGAGGACAGCCAAAGGCTTAAAGACAACTTTTCGAATGTTGAGCTACTAAAAAACAATATTACAAGTTTAGATTATTTGACCAACTTTTTGAATGGAGAATACACTAATGATGATTAATATTGTATTTAACAAGTGTAATAATAACTACTTTTTTCTATTTCGAGCTACCCTATCAGAAGTGCAAAGAATGACACCTTTTTAAAAAAAATTATGTTATTACACGTACTGGAAGACAATGGATTGAAGAACTTGAAAATGGAACGAACCCTTTGAACCCACATAACAAGTTCGCTTTCGTTCGAATGAAACTTCAAAATCAATAATCAAATCTCACAAAAATAGCTTATGTCAATTATCTCCAAGTCTAAAAAAAATCTAATGAGAAAAAGGAGTTGGCATTAGAGAAAAGCAGCATAAATACGAGAAAAGAACAATGGTATTTGGAAAGCAAATAGTCCCAAGCAGTGTTGTGCATAGCCGAGCTTTCCGAGCTAGCTCGCTCGGCTCGGCTCGGCTCGTACTAAAATGAGCTGAGCCGGGTTTCTGGCTCGTCATCTCGGCTCGGTAGCTCAATAGTACATATGTTAATATTATTTTTTTAAAAATTAGTTATATTATACTTTTTTTTGTCATTTCAATTATTATGATTAATGTCAATTTAATGTTTCTATTTACGTTGTTACATGTTGGATAATTTTATTACTTGTTACATGTTGATAATATTATTAATTGTTTATGTAAAATAAATTTTTGTTAATTAAACTGAACTTGAAATTTCGAAATGAGCTAAGTAAGCTAGCTCGAAGCTTGGGAATGGCTCGGCTCGGCGAAAGCTCGCCGAACCGAACCTAAAGCTCGTTTAGTGATGAGCCGAGCCAAAGATTCTTGAGCTCGGCTCGGTTCGTGTACAGCTCTAGTAAGTATCAGTCCAACTAGATTACATGCATGTAATATAGGATGATGATAATAATAATATTAGTACTAGCTTAGATTGCTATCTAAACTCCCGTTATGATAGTTTAGATAATCATAACAATAACATTGTGTATAATAATAATAACATTCTGTATAATTATAATAATAATAATAATAATAATAATAATAATAATAATAATTGATAGCAATAAATAATGAATTCCTTGGTTTTGGGTGTTTAAAGAATTTAACAAATCAGGTATGGATAATTTTAATCAAATTACATGTTAGCATAATAACATGGACTTGGTTTAGTAATTGCCCAATCGTTCATGTCCTTTCACACTAACATAAAATCATTATTGTAGTTATACGTAAAATAACGCTATCTTGATTTTAAGTTGTCTAAAGCTTTCCAAGTGCTATTGTAGCACTTTAAAAACATTACTGTAGTTGTGATGATGCTTTCGCCTGTTGCGCTTTTTAACGCTATTTAAAATATAACTTGGATAGCGCTTAAGTGGAGGAAAGTATCTTGACTCTTCTGTTTTGAAAACAATTTTTTCCCAAGGAACTATTGAAAAACATTAACAAACTTCTAGATTTGTATAGTTCATTTCGAATCTTTGACCTATTGCTTGATACAAAAACAAATTTATAAATTGCAAAATGACTTTAAGGTACAAGCAATTCTATGCAGTAAGTGAAAAATCATGAGATCAATCCTTGGCATCAGTTACCCCTTCTGCATTAATTTGAAACCTTGCTTCAGCTTCCGCTAAACAAGGAGAGCTAACAACCTTGCAAATGCGCTCCTCCCCTCTCCCTTTTCTCAGAGCCAGCCTATAATTAATATGGTCAAGTCAGCAATTTCATAGCCGAGAGCAGAAGAGGCTACGAGAGAATACAAACCTTGTTGTAGAAGCATGCGCCATTATATTACCACCAATGGGTTTGAACTGTGGCCCAGCGAAAAGTGCAGAACCATCCACTTGAGCTACAACTTGATTAGTAATAATAACAGCTACACCAAACTGGAAGCATTTAATAAAATAGATCAGTTACTACAGAGGTCGAAATTCGAAACTTTCATTCAAAAACATAAAAAAACATAGAAAGGTATCCTTGCTGATTATTAGTCAGCTGTGAGTGCACAATACTACCTCATCAGCGAGTTTCTGGAGGCTCCTGAGAAACTTAGCAAGATGCATTTGTCTGGCTGACAATTCCCCTCTCCCTGAGAAATCGGTTCTATAAAGTGCAGTAGCACTATCAACTATCATAAGAGCAAACCTGCATCAAGAAACACGCGGTGCTGAGTAAAGCTTTGCCAAATTCTAGATTGCGAAATAGATTTGAATGGAAAGAAAGAAAATACTGAAGAAGTAAAATCATTCATTGGAACTCTTGTTTGTCAAGCTACTCAAAGTAAAGATGTATTTACAAGACTATTAGCTCGAGTGACTTAATCAGTATCACATAAAGTTGCTAAACAAGGACATGGTTTCAGAAATCAAAATCATTGGAAAATAGACCAATAAAAATGAAGAGAAAAAAGCTGATGAGTTAGTCTAGAAGCAAAAACAAGTACTGATATTTTATGTAGACCATATAACTTATGATTCATTACAGCATATAACTAGTCTTACAACTGAGATGCTAATGAAGATGATTGATTACAGAATTGATGTCCCATGGTTAGTCAAGTAATTTGACATCAAGATTACCTAGTTTCCACCATCATCGAGGCTGCTTCAAGCAACAATCTTGACTGATGATCAGTGTTATATGCTCTAGCATATGCCACATTTTCCAAGACATCAGCCCCATTTAACCCAAATCTGCAGCATTACGAACGAACAAGGACAAATATAAGAGGTAAATCCACACTGATATCACTCTTCAAAGTTACACACTAAACCTGTCTGCTATCTGTAATAGCCTTTGAGGCCTGAATGTTCCCTCTGCATCAATATACATCGCTTTTCCCTCACCCCCACCTTGATCTAACGGAAGCTGGACCAATACATACAATAAAATCAGCTTTGGCCAGAAAAAGTATTAAATATGCAACAACAATTTAAATTTTATAAGAGAAAACATGGAAACTGATAAATACAATTTCCAATCACACGATTTAGCTCTAAAAAGATTAAATGGACATATAGCAAGAATGCAAGATATATTTCATCTGTGGTTTTACATCCTAGAGTATAGTTAGTCCTATCCAGATAATACTAAAAGTACCGAGGAGTTTTGCTCTCACCTGGCAGGTAACACATAAGGTATGGCACAGCTGAGTCTTTCCAGAGCGGAATTCACCATATAGTTCAGTGATCGATCCAGTTTCAATTCCTCCTGTCAGATAAAAGATAATATGAGAGTACAATGCTTTGAAAACAATACTTTCATTTTATTGTATTATAACACACCTACCATCTAGGACCTTGTCAAGCTCTTTCGATCCAGAAGTTATCTGAATTATCTCAAGCCTTTGAGCATGGAGTTGACCAGCACTAGTGAACCCCAAAGGCACCAATTTGGAGGCTGTCAGTATACAAAGAAATGTTAAGCATATCTTACTTTTTATTTAACTGTAATACGTATGAAATAAGTAACACATGTAAAAGCAAGAAGAACAAGGAATTGGAAAGAGGTAAACGAACCTGCTTCTATTATCTTGTCAACTTTAGCTTCACTTATCCCTTTAATTTGGAGAAGCTCCTTTCTCGGAGAATAGACAACAGATTCAACTGTACACATACCCGCATCTTTAAGCTTTTTGACATCAATGGCAGCAATTCCAGATGCCTTTAATAACAGAAAGACAAAAAACTTTGCTTAGTGCCATACAGTTGAAAGCACATACTACATTGCTCAGTTATGCCATATGAATCCATTTGAACTATTTAATAACAGAATTTTAAGATTAACCTAAAGAAACTACTACTTAATTACAGTAATCCAGAAGTACCCAGAAGAAAAAATGACAAAATTGTAAAGACTCCACTTCAGTTCATAAGCACTTCGCATTTGAAACATGCATATCAAATTTCACTCACAAAATTTTAGTTACCAACGGTTTAGAAAGTTCCATAAATTTAACAGATTGAGCTTGCAAACAAATCAAATAATCTCGATTATAGTATCTTATACGAGCAAAACCACATGGTTATAGATAATACTCAACATACAATAGGTTTCGCAGATAATTGAATCCTACCCAACAAACATAATAGCCCATTCATCTTACACAGAAGAACACAATTCTGAAAGAGCGAACTCCAAGATGAACATTTTTCACCAACCCACTAAAAAATCATACCTTTAGCTTCTTATTAATTTTAGTTTATAAGATCATCATATCACAAAAAATGATCATGCCCAAATATCATTTTAACAATTGAGTTGAAAGATCATCAAATTAACTACTACCCAAATTCCATTATAGGTTAAAAATCCCCTTTTGGAACACGCACATCAATAATTTTCATCAAACTGCCGAAAAATCATTTCTTTAGCCTTCTTTTACTAATATTAGAGAATAATCAGATCACATAAAATGAAGATGCCCAAAAAATGTTCCAGCAATCTGGTCAAATAATGGCAAAAAACTACTAACCAAGTTCCATTTTTCGATTATAATCAAGAATGAAGCTTAAACAATTTTATTTTGAGTCATCTATACAATTTTATAGAATAATCAGATATAAAAAATGAAGATGCCCAGATAAAACAAGAAATCTGCTCAATAATCGTCAATATAACAACTACCCACGTTCCATTTTTTATTATACTCCCTCCATCCGAAATTGTTTGGGATATTTGACATTTTAACGGTGAATTCACGATCAAATTATTCAAAATTTAACTCCCAAAATATAATGTGGACAAACAAATTGGGATGGGGGTAGTAATTAAGAAAAAAATCAATTCTAATAATTTACATGAAGAGAAAATAAGTAGAATTTTAGACCTGAAGATGCTCAACAGGGAAGGGTCCCTGATGGATATCAACCCCTTCTTCATGAGTTTGTTCTTGCAGCGTTTTGTTGTTCCTTTGCTGCTCCATTGCTACTCAGGGGTGGGTTGGTGGGTGGGTGGGTGCGGGGGGGGGGGGGGGTGGTGGGGGTGGGTGGTTGTTGAAGGAAGTGTTTTCGAAAGAGTTGTGAGGCGCCAAACGGGGCTTTTGAAGGAGGGAAAGCAAAGCTTGTGTTGTAAGCTGTTAGCCTGTTAGATAATTGGATTATAGCTCAAATAGTGTATTTTGAAAAGGGAAATGACTATTGTATCCCTGTATAAAACTTCACGAAATATTTAATTACATTTATAGATAGAGGTAAAATAGTCATTTCACTCATTTATAGATTACGATTGGAAGTAAATAAGAATCAAGACTTTTTTAAACATACAAAAAGACAACTTTTTTGATATCCTGGAGAATCCCGTTATTAATAGTTATTTAGCAAAAGATAGTTTCTTATATATCGAAAAAATGAAAATAGAAAATATTTTGATTGGAAAATATTATTATACCTAATATTGGATTTGAACCAATGACTCCCGCGTATAAAAAGCGATACTCTACCACTGAGTTAAGTAGCCCATTTATCATCTCGAAGATAACCAAATGAAACCTGGACGGCTAAAATGTCTAGAAAGACATTTGTTTTGGATTGCAGGGATTATAACATTTGAGAATGTTTTAACAGTATAATAGGTTTTTGAATCTTTTAAAAAAGATAAAATTGTATTTTCATATTTAAATGAACTAATAAGAGTGGACTTACATTGTACGCGATAGTTTTATTATACACAATTTTTAATATAACTTTGAAATGTAAAAGAAACAAATTTTAATATAACTTTCTAATGGGGTGAATGACATATGGATCCCTAAGTTTTATCTTTAATGTCAATTGGGTCCCTGAGATTTTCATATTACCATTTTAGGTCCTTGCATCAATTTTGAGTTGCTCAATTACTTTTATACCCCCATATACTATTAATACTTAATTACATTTGTATAATAAAAAATAATTTGATAGCTTATATATAATTTTATATATTCAAATTGGATAGTTTATGTTAATATATATAATTTTTATTTATCATAATTATCAATTTAATTTTAATATTATTGATTACAATTTTAATAATTAAATTATGAACAAAAATAAATTATTTTATTAGATAAAAATTAATTAAATGTTGAGTTATTTATAAAGAGGGGTATAATGGTCAATTATGTATTTAATTTAATGTCAGAGGACCCTATTGACATATAAGATAAAATTTAGGGACCTAAAGTGGTAATATAAAAAACTCAGGGACCTAATTGACATTTAACATAAAACTCGGGGACCTAGATGTCATTTGCCCCTTTCTAATGTAAAAAAAGTAATAATAAGAACACTCAAGTATATATTAAAAATCTTTTTTAAATATACAAATAACATTATTTTCCTACATCTATAATATTATTAACACTGAAAATAGCATCTACATATATAAACTTTATAGTAAAAGGCTTTTTTTCATAGACATCTGAACTCTCATTGTCTTTTCGAATAAACCTAAATTAAATAGATAACCGGACCCTAAATTTGACACTCGACACTTTTTTAATATTTTGAGTTCAAAATAATCCTTTCAATATGCAAATTACTCATATTGAAAACATAATTTTTTGAAAAAATCGAGGAAAGTTCAGGTGCAAGTCCAAAAAAAACATTTTACGCGTTAATAATAGAGAAAAGTTGAAATGCTAGTCCAAAAACTATTAACCGAAAGGTTTAAACCCCCACTCCTTTACAGAACTACTACCATACCATCTGGTGAACCAAGAGAGTTCCTTACAAATGAATTATTATAGGTTGTTTTAGTACACTACACTTACATATTGCCCAACATGAGCAATTCATCAATAAGCTAATACAACCAAGTATGAGAAGAACTTTTTCACAGCATTGCGCCACCACTGATAATACTACATTATCCTGTGTCCTTTCCAATTGTCATTGAAAAATAAAGAACGAACCAGGCATCTGTGAACTGCAAGAATAAAGCCACTAACCCAAGCCGAAATACAGAATATAATCCTCCATCTCCGGCTGTTAAGACGACAAATTGCAGCAAGGGGGCAAAAATTGACCAGGGTTCTTCAATTTAAGCATTAAAACATTGTCCAGTTGGCACTATCCATAACTTCTCCTTACTAACCATAACAAGTTTTCACTGGTTCAAGATGTACCAGTACCATATCACTTAAGGACATAAGATGCACCCACCTGTCGAAATGACAGCAAACCCCCTCAGCAAACTTTTCAAGATTAATAGCAACACAAAAGCCTATATGACCTCTCATTAGAGAAAATATGCAGGAAAAGTTATCTTATTAGCAACAAAAAATGAACAAATATCTTTTCAGGCATACATGTAAAAAGAAAATGCAGTAGTGGATAAATTACAATACATACCACTGAAAGTGTGCAGTGGTTGGGTAGGTAGATCATCACCCAAAGCTTTTAGCATCCCGTTTTCGTCTAAGTCACAGAGAAGACTGAATTATGAATTCCTTAATACTGCAGTCTTACTGGTTTCTCTTCTTAAAATCCTCAGGACCAACAAGACTTGAAATGCTCGAATTCATCTCTTCCAACAATTCCTTTGCAGTCTCTAACTTTTCAGATTTTCTTAAATTATGTATAAGTGATCTATAAATGTAAATGGAAGGGCGGATATGTCGACATTTCATCTCCTTGAAAAGTCTAAGAGATTCTTCAATATTTCCCGATCTACCAAAACTGTCTATCAGTGCAGTGTAAGTCCTTAGATCTGGCTGTATTCCTCTTTGGATAATTTGTTTAAAGTATGCCAGAATTAATTGCAACCTACCCACCTTTCTTAGGCTGTTTAGTATGGTATTGAAAGAAACAATGTCTGGTGAAATATGAGCTTCTTGCATCGAAAAAAATACATGGAGCATTTCATCTATTTGGCCACACTGACCCAAAACTCCTATAACGGTATTATATGTGATAAGATCAGGTTTACACTTCAAGTTTCTCATCTGACCAAATATCATAAGGGCATTATCAATTTGTCCACAATCTGCAAAAGCTAAAATAATCTTGTTCACAACCGAAACATTTCTTGGAAAGGTCAGATCTGAGATTTCTCTTACAAACATCAGTAGCCGAGCATCATCATTAATTTCAGAAAACGCCTTAGCAACTAGAGTACATGAAGATGAACTCACAGATTCAGGTAATGCCAAAAGTTCCTTGAAAGATTGAGACACAATGTCGAAGTTGTTCTGCTCACCAGTTATCTTCAGAAGGTTTGTACTCGTTGCCAAGGTACACAAGGATCTACCAGCCACTCCATATTTACCCATTTGAACCACTGCCTGATGACTTTGATGAAGAGGGGAGGTCCCACTGAGATGAAGAGCTACAAGAGGTTTGGTGGTCAGGGGTCTGTTTTGTGATGAGGGGTAAGTGTAAATATATTTCACAAGGTTTATGTTTCTTCTAGAGAGGGAAATCCACATGGCTCCGGTGCTTTCTCCCTCAGATTTGTCACTTTGTCAAAACGTTTCGGGTTTCAATAAGTAAAGCTTCTGAAACTTGAGGAAGTTTGACATTTAGTGCGGCAAATTCTTTTGACCTTTTTCTTCCACTTTCAAAGAGGTCGATAGTGATTCCCACTTTGAGTTCTGAATCCAAAGGTGTGGTAGTAACATTTTTGCTAGAGGTCTTTGTCTAGCATCCTGAAACAAGTTACACATTTAGATCACAATCAACTGAGTGACAGAACACCAAGAAAAGGTAAATATATCTCACGAAAAATATCAAACCAAGGAATGAAATATTATTTCTAACTTTAAATTACCTAATCCTCCAATAATTATTTCAAAAAAATTATCATTCACTAATCTTATCTCCCACTGAAACAAAAGCATGCATCTTTATCGCTTTATTATAACAGGAGTCAATTAAATGAAAAAGTTAATGAATTAATATGGTATTAAATCACATAGCTTATTCCTAAGCAAACACACACAAAAGTTACCAATATCTCCACCATCTACTCTGCTGAGACGTTCATTTACTATACCTCCTAAAGCTATGATTATTCTTTTGAACAAAAGCTCCTATCGTACTAAGGTAATTAGCCTGGTGAAAAACATTGAGTAATATATACGGTTGGAGGCACAGATGGATTGGTAGAAATAGATTATGTTTATACTGATTAGAAATGAATCTTGCAGAAATTCCAGGCCAACGAGACAAATATATTCTCCATACCAATTGGCTTATCCCGGTGAGAATTATCATAGTAAACTGGCATTGCATAGCACCACAACGGTTATTTGAAGTGTCACATATCCTTCTAGACTAACTTAAATCTCTTATTAACATCCTTAGCAGTACTCTATCGTAGAAGGAAGTAAGATCTTAAAGAACAATTAGACAAATTAAATAAGCACAAATTTTCAGTTTGTGAAATGCAAGCTATCGAACTGGGCATCGCATAGAATTTTTAAGGTCTTTCAGCAATACCAATTACTTTAGAACAGAATATGAAGCTTAAATGATAAAAATGTATACACTGAAATGGCCAATGTGAGATAGCATTATCATTTTAAAATTCAGCTTAACAATGGACCATATTCTTAAACACTGAACACAGCATAATAATGAAGAAATAATTGGGTCATTCTTGTGGTGTATATTCGCTATCTTCCTCTCGACAATACGATGGAAAACCTCAATCGGATTGTAAATGCACCCTACCCTCTTTACCTTTTTACCTTGAAGCTATAAATAAGCTATAAATAAATAAACACTGAACACAGCATAATATTATTTGTTATTCGATCATCAGCAAGCACAAAAATTTTATTCTTGTTCCACCTATGGTTTTGCTCCCAAATGAAATGAAACGAGAAAATAAGAAAACAAGAAAACAATAGAACAAGACACCCGGACTAAGTACTCCCTACCTCCGAAAAAGATTGCATAGTTTCGAATTTTGAACGCGAGTAATTTTATATGTTTTACTCCATATAAAATTTGGTGAAAAAGAATCATTGCAGTATACTTCACTAACATAATAATTCCAATTCACATCAAAATTATGAGTGTCGATGATTAACATTTCAAATCAGTGAAGGATCTTTTCGGGTTTGGGGTAAGAATAGAGCAACAAAATCAGTGTTCGCACTACTTACCCTAGGGGGATTACTCTTAAAAAACTCAATGATTTAAAATCAATAAATGAAGAACTGATTAGTTATTAGTGGACAATAGAAAGCACATGAATAATAGATGAATGATGACAATACTATAATGAAATTAAGGCTACAATGATTAAAACAGGTAATTTTATAATTTGCTAATTAATTAGTATATGAGGAAGATGCTTACCTGAAATGAGAGAAGTAGAGCGGCATAAATGTTGAGAAAGAGTGGCGCGAAATTCTAATAGGGTTTATTGTCGAAGGAGATGGTATTTGAGGGTGATGGGGGCAGAATAAAGAGGTAATTGCAGTTTGGTCCTAACTGGGTGACGGTTGCAGTTTGGTCCCAGTAAATGGGATTGATGTGCAAATGGTCACTGAAAATGTGTAGCGGGTGCGCATTTGATCTCTAAAGTTAACAGTTCCGTTAATTCTAAATGTTTTGTGATTTTTAATAAATAAATGCTAAAATTGGGCCAAAAATATAATTCTTAAGAGTTGATGACTACAAACTTAAAACTTCATTTTCCGGTTCGTTAAAACTCCGATTTTAATGATACGAAATGCGTTGGAAAGCTATTTTCATCATCTTTAAGAATATGACTTCAAACCCCAGTTTTATCAACATTAAGATTTTCAAAACATTTATTATGACATAAATACCTGAAAACGTTGAATGACTTATCGTCTTTTTATCAAAAATGAGTTGAAAAATGTCTCTCTCATATACAAACTTCGACAAAGATTATTCAAGAGACTTTAAGTTATGATTGAAGGCTAAATTTTACCTTTGTATACACTTTTTATCCATAGCCTAATATCTTTAACACATTACATAAAATATCGTTGACCATCTATTTGTGTCTTCTTTGTCCTTTCATGACACATGAATATCAACTCTTTTTTGTTGTCATCGTTGTTTTCTTTTAACTTTTTGTCATCATCACACTTTAGAAATTGTTAGTCCAAGTTATACATTGTTTTGAGGGTAAAAGATATCAACTATCACTCATGTTTCAGTCAATTCACCATACACTCACTCATGTTTCATATGGTCCCATTCACTCACTCACTCATCTTCCAAAAACAGTTCCACGTAGTTATTCCGTCAACATGAATGAGTGAATGGTGAAAAGAGTGAAACATTAGTGATGATTGATGTCTTTCGCCCTTGTTTTTATCTTTGTTATTATTCTCATACCCGTCATGCATATGATATCTATTATTATCAAAATGAAGAGTTAGTCGATATGTGATTATCCGACCTTTTTATTTTGATAGTAACATATCGACTAACTCAATGTCCATGCATATATGTTGGTGTCTATATGTCTCACATTCATGTTCCATATCTTATACTTAAGTTATACTTTATATATGAACAAGTTGATGCTTATGTTGAGGGGTGTTATTATATTTTCTATTATTGTCATAACCTTCATGCGTAAGGTATTTGTTATTGTCAAATTAAAGAGTTAGTCGATATGTGACAAGTCGACTTTTCTATTTTGATGCTATTTTCCGTTATTTACGAAAACCCACAAAAATTAACAAATCCGCACCCGCTACACACTTTCAAGGACCATTTGCTCATCGGTCCCACTTACTAGGACCAAACTGCAACGGTCACCCATTTACTGAGACCATTTCAGCAATTACCTCGCAGAATAAATATTGATCACTATGGATCCGGGAGGCGGTCCCGAGGATCCTAGTCTTCTGTTCGGTTTTGGTAGTCATATCGCCAAGGCTATATGGGCAGATGACGAGTGTCATCCGGTTATCACGTGTCACACTAGAGGGCAGTATATCAATAAGTGGACTATCGATGAGGAGGATGACCAGCCAGAGTTTCTAGCTCTTCTGAGAGGTTAGAAAACTTACAATTTAAGTAATTCAATCGTTTAATTTCTATTAATTATTCATATTTTGTTATGATTTATATTTTTCGTATATAGTCGCACTTCCATTAATAATCTATGTTTTCTTCTCAGAGTCTATGTTCCATTCTTTTTTTCTAATCTGTGGTACTATTGTTTATTTGGTTGAAGATGGATTATCACGGTACATTTTTTTTTATAAAACATACAATTTCGTTTATGTAATATGTGTGTGGCTGTGAATGGGAAGGCTGTGATGATACATCTTGTTTAAGCAAATTAAGCAAGAATAGAGTATGAAGTGAATGTATCTTAGTTGACCCAATCTCATGTTAGTGCAGATGAACAAGGAGAAGGCCCAAGCTCTTCCTGAATATTGTTTGGAATTAAATATTGTTAAAATTCGAATTCTAATGCAAATATGAATTCAAACACCTATATAAAATCAAATCAAATCGAATCGAATATGAAGAACAAATATTGATATTTATCAAATATATTCGCAAATATCGAACAAAAATTTGTCGCATTCGAATTCGTATTAAAAATTAATATGAATCTTAACTTAAATTCGATATCGTTTTATACTAATAACGATTCATCGATTTCAAGTCCGAATGATTGATTTTCGGCTTTAGCCCCAACGTTACTTATAATCGCGTATTAGTGTGTTAACTGTGATAAACTTTGTTTTTGCCCCAAAATCATGTCTTTCCGTCTAAAACTAACGTTTAGGGACTAAAACGCACCTTATTTGGGACCATTTCGGCAGACCCAATATAATCTGGGACAAAGTACAACTTGCACATATTTACTGGGACCATTTTGACAATTTTATCTAAAACAATCTTCACATCAAATAAAATAAATACTAAGCTATTGAGACTTTTATAACTGTGATTAATTATTATTTTTCATGATTTAGAGGTGTTTCGAAATAATTTTGTTGAACTTTTTAACTATAATAGTGATATAATGCACATATATAAGCTGCACATGATTAATAAAATAATTTTTTATTAATGATAAAAGGCAATGGATTGAAGGAAGATGTATAGTTGGTAATAGTTAAATGATTTAGTTGGTTATCGACTATGCTCATCAAGCCAAGTTATAATGTCACTTAAAACTTTAAGTATCGTCTCATCAGTCTCGCCCTCGAGAAGACAATGGCAACTGTCTTCATACAGGATTAGTTTCTTGTCGCTATGGCTTGCTCTCTTATATAATATGTTGCTCACTGATGGATCAGTCACCGTATCAGCTTTTCCGTGGAGTATCAGTAATGGCAACGATACTTTTTCCATATTCTTGTCAATCTCTTGAGTGGCATTCAACAACTCCACACCTGTGCGAAGACGTGGTCTGTGCTTGTAGGCAACAACATTGTAGGCTGCCTGCATATTGAATCAAAACAAGAACCTGATTAGGCTGCACAAGAGATGCCTAAGAACACAAGTCTCGGAACTCTCCCCCGATTAGACTGCAATTTCGGACTTAGGCTGCCACTGCAAATGGGAACAAGAGATTTTGGCGAGTTCAAAGGAAAGGAGTACTATCAACTAAGTACTCGAAAAATAATACATTTTGACAAATAAGTATTAGTATCAACATATATTATATGATAAATTCAGGTATTACTATCAACTATGAATCAATTGATTTGCCCAGTAGTTGAAGCCGTTGCATATATATCATGTAAGAACAAACATCCTGATTGTGATGACGATATAAACCTCTTTGGCCTCTGTTAGGTATTATTTATTTAGATTGATTCATTGCGAAAGGAAAGCCACAAAACCTGTTCTCTCTTTTTGGGATCCCTGAATGCCAGGTCTGCCAAATCCCTATGCGGAATTAGCTTCTCTTTTGGAAGAAATTTTGCCACCCCAATAAGGACTTGCGTCACTGCCCAAGAGGGAGTCATTTCATCTGCAATCTACCGCTAAAGAATCAGGTTACACGAAGAACCACATTGTTAAAAGAAAATATCAGAGCACATGGAGAGCAATATACTTTGCACATTGGCGCAACAAGGATGGCACCCGACCATGCACTGGGCTGTTTCATGTGCACCTTCAGAGAAACCGCTCCACCCATAGATTCTCCGAACAGAAAGCTTGGACAATTGCATAAATCAGGATGTTCTACAACGAGGAGGAACGTGTTTATCAGTTAAGATCACCATCCTTGTTACAGAAAACACATTGGATAATTACACTAAAAATGATTATTGTACGGTAATAGAACTTCTGTTTTCAAGAACTACAATATCAAGGTCAATGAAGAAAATTTCAGTTTCACTACACGTTGATCAAGAATTAAAAACTAAATCATTGAACAAGATCCTAAACATACTATACCTTTAACTTTTGAGTAATGTTCAATTACATCATCAACCAACTGGTCAAAACTTGGAACAAAACCATGAAGTCCCTCTGAAAGACCGAAGCCGGGATAATCCATGGCAAAAACAGCATAACCAGATGAAGCTATTTTCCTAGCGACTCCTGAAAAAACGAAATATGATATTATTATTATCTAATCTAATTTAGGCTTCGTACAATCCAGATCCCCTTACCCCGCTCAGGCAGGACTCGGAAGACTATATAGAGGAAATACGGCAAGTGATGGTAAAAATAATATTGCAATATATCTGTTATCTCACATGCCTTCTAAAAAGAATGTGCAAGTATCTCCATAACCATGACAAAGACAAACAACTGCTTTGGGGGGATTGGCCTTTGGCAGCCAGCTTTTTGAGAAGATTTCCAATCCTCTTGAGTTCACTTTGTAAGACTGTATCACATACAACCTCAAATCAATCTCTGCAACCAATCAAACTCAACAAACAAATAAAAGTATTTTCACCAACCATTTATGTTTTACTTGAGATTATTGGCACGATCGATCATACATGTTTCACAACATTCACCATTCGATCACTCATGTTTCATATTGACCTCTTTGATCATTCATGTTTCAATATCATGTCTTGGTCGATTTAAGGGTTAAGTTTTTCGTTACATTTGTAATAATTAAAGGGGTAAAATAGTCCCGCAATATAAAATCCAATAGCATAACCCTTAATTATAGTCCCCTAATGTGATTAATTTTACCCCTGATAATTATGCACGTGACATGCATATGCGACTAATAGTACCAAATTATTTGAAACTTGACTTCAAAACCAACTCTGACATGATATCAAAACCTAAGTGATCAAAACTATCAAAATGTAACCTGAGTGATCGACTGATGAATTTTGTGAAACATGTAATGATCGATTGTGTCATTAAGCCTTTTTTATATATAATCATTTTGTTCAATTTTACCTTCGTTTAGTCATTTGCACAAATATTAAGAAAAATTAAAAATAGTTAAATACACTGAAAATGTAGAACGTCAATTATTTAAAACTTTATAATTGGTTGATTGATAATTTCACTATAAAAAAGCAGTCACAAAGTTCAATTAGAATATAACAATATAATTTCTTATAATCGAATGAATGACAACTATTTTTAAACAAAAAATTATGCTAACACGATAAGTAAAAGTGATCGAAAGGAGTATTATGTTTGAGAGGATGTTGTGGCTAAGCAATTAAAAAGTTCGCTAATATTTCAAATTGAATGACTCACGGACTATTGTCTAGTTCATAAAATGACATAAACAAAACAGATGGTCTACATATTTTACTGAAAGAAAACAAGAAATTGCTTCACCTCTTTAATCGTCAGATCTTCATGGGGCACCTGAAGAAAAGGCAAACACAAAAAAAAAAAAAAATTACTTTTGGTGAAGTTATTTAAAAGTATCAATTGGAAATTATTCATTGACATCATAACATAGGCCAACACTAAGTATATTATTGCATGGCTTAAAAATATCACATTTCATCTTAAGGCATGTATAAAAATCTTGGTAAGAGAGGAAAATTAAACGCTTGAGATCATCAATTTCGGAAAATCATATTTTCACGACACTGCACATACGGGCGTCAAAATCCACGAATGCACGTAAAACATAAAATCGTAAAAATAGATTTCGCCATCTATTCTAAATCTTTAATTTTGGGAGGAATTGGAAAATACCTTAAACAAAATATGATCTATGGAAAGCTGAATATCCTTAACGGCCTCACGTGCAGCCCTACGTTCGGCTACAAAGTCCATGTTGGCATCAATTATCTTTCGCACCGTTTCATTGATCCCTGGAAATCTTATAGCTCTCCTCATTCTAATTGGTTATGCGACAACGATAATTCTTTTCTTTTTGATTTCTATGAAAGCTTTCCAGACAAAGAAATCTAAAAGACTATTGGACGGAGCTATTGGAACACCCAATAGAGAGCAATGTCAATCATGAGGAGATAATTCACCAGATTAAACTTATTCATTTTATTATATAACTTACAATTAATTTGTGTTTTTATTTAAATAGTTTAAAATATATTCTTTATTGATTAAATAATACAACGATATCATTTTTTAACCATTTATCAGCTCGTTGCTCTCACGGATAATAGAAATCTCTTTTATATCTTATACTCCTTGTAGATTTTTTATAGTTGTTATCCTATAAAAAAATTATTTTGAAATATTTGTCATTTCAAAATTTCAATGTAGGAGTAATATATTTAATTCACTTACCTTTTAAATTCTTACTTTAATACTACTATTGATATCATTCTAATTTAAGAAATCCTTACATTGTTTTGGGCCAACAATCAATGTACGTTAACATACAGGGGCATACATGTCATAATGATGAACTTTAAATTTGGTCTTAACTAAAATTGTCTATATTAGGTGTGATGGAGCCCTAAAATGTGAAGGACTCGTTCCGTACCATGGCTCGCCTTACATTGGGCTCAGTTGTCTCGTTCTTATACGAGCGCGTCTAATATGTGGGCCGAATTTCTCCCTTATACGAAGATGACTTAAAAATAGAGACAAGTGTCACCATCCTCGATAGAGAATGTACATTCCTTACTCTAGCTCCAATTCCTTATAAATAGTGATCAAATTCATTCGGATAACTTATTTCTTATTATGCTCCGATATTTCGTTTCGGACAGCTCCTGCGTATTTTTATTGATTTAAGCATTGGAGTGTTTGTGGTCGTACCTCGACCACACTTTCAGGTACGACGAACTTTATTCATATTAACACTTACGATGGCTCCCCAGCTCACATAGAGAGATCTAAAAGGACAATTTCCACTAGACGAGTGCAAGTACCTGCGAGTCTTGAGATTGTAGTTGGTTCCGTTCTGGTAACTCCTCAAGCATTGAGGTGCGCTGAACTAGAAGTTCGGGAACCATCATTGACGCCGTCGTCTATGGGTTCACAAGCAAATGATAATGACAACTCTAGATACTAATATATACACTAAGGCATTTGCAAATAGCCTTACGATGAAGGCACTAGATTGGGTTATGCAGTTTCCACAGAGGTCAATTGACATGTATGATCAAGTGGCACTAGCATATTTATTGAAACTTGGATCGGATTTCAGTAAGGTTAATGATGAGCAAGTCTTCTAATTTAAAATTTTAATTAATTTTATGCTTTTCAAAATTTTGCCTTCTGTTTTATTTTTAAAATGACTCTTATTTTTATCTCGATTTTCTTCATGTTGAGGAAGTATACATGTAACTAGGGTTGTAAACGGACCGAACTATGCCGACGTAACTACGTTTAAGTTCAGTTCGCAAGGGTCGAACCTTATGTTCGTCTCGGTCCTAAATATGCGAACCACACCCAACCTTACGTTTGGCTCGGTCCGCAATGTGTGAAATGGACCGAACTATTTGCAAACTGTGCGAACAAGTTCGGTTTGGTTAATAAAAATGTTCGATGTGATTGGATATTTGGGTGGATGCGAGGAAGGTGACTCATGAGTAATGAGTATGAAATGAAGAGATATGAAGTAAAACTGTTTTTTATAATTTAAGTTAGCTTAGAACTTTTAAGCTTGGACTTTAGAATATAAATAAAGAACAATTTTGTGTTAATATGCGAGCCGAAATAAATTGAACAGTTTCATTTGGTTCACAAATTCAACCTTGTATTTTACAGTTTAATCAGATATTTATTACACACCACACCACGAACGAAACGATTTCGAACCAAATTAAACATTTTATATTCACTTACAACCATACATAATGAACAAATAATGACCAAGCAAGCCAACCAATAATGACAAGTAGTTGTTTAAATATCTGATCTGTTATATGCACACCCAAATAGTGCTTGTCGGGAGTGAAATTACAATTATGCCCCCCTATTTGCAAATGTAGTGATTGGGGAAACTTGACAGAGGGGCAAAATGGTAATTTCGCTCCCGAAAGTAACACTGTTTGGGTGTGCACATAGTGTAGCCCATATCTGAATTGAAAAAGTATTGATAAAGTGAATCGACCTTACTTTAGACAAAATTTCCGAAGTTATTGGATAAAGATGAGTAAAGAAAGTCGATTAGGTGCGCCCACAGTACGAAAACCGAAAACCTGAAACCGTTGGCTATAATACTTTTTTGTGACATCAATTGATTGTTTTCCCCAAAACCAGGAGTGTTTCAGCTTCTCAAGTGGTCCAATTTGCTCTTGTCCCTTGGCCCCACAAATTTTGCCAACATTAGACATTTTCACATTTTCAATGACGATTCATTCCACGCTCTCTCGTTCTTCTTCTTAATATTCTTCCTTTTAATATACTCTATTATAAGAGGAAAAAGAAGTTGTATTTTGTTTTTATGCCAAAAGATTGGTAATCATTATTCGTAATATGCATATTGTATAAATTTCGATGGCGAATTCGAACAAAGGCGGGCGATAACATAAAATATTGAGAAGATCAATTATTTTCTACTCAATATTGATATATTAAGGACTAATGAAATACTCCTAAACCCGTGCAAACTGCAAAGCACACACTAGTTCCGCAAGTGGTTTTGTATCCTCCAACCTCAAGAACCGAATTTAAATCCCATCACTTTTTATAATTATCCCATAGTTTATTTCCTCCAATATTCATTGAAATTTGGTGGCAATGCATCCCCCAATTCCATGGATCTAGAAATCCAGTTTCCACCTCTAGTATCTTTTATAAACAACTGCGCCCGCTAGGTATTCTATTTCTTTATCAAATTTTTCCATTTCATACCCAACAAACTACTCTACCTCTTCATACATATAAAAAACCTTCAAGAAAAACCACCAAACATAGTAGAGTACTTCTCATTAAAATCGATCCCTTTGAAATCACATAGACAACACTTATCACCTAAGACAGCACTTGTGATATATACATAGACAACACTTGTAATCGAAGACAGCACTTGTAATATATCATCATCAATATGCGGATGAGTTGTAATGGATGCAGAGTATTGCGTAAAGGGTGCAGTGCAGATTGTAGCATAGAGCCATGTTTGAAATGGATTAAAAACGCCCAATCTCAAGCCAACGCAACACTTTTCCTCGCTAAGTTTTATGGCCGTGCTGGCCTCATCAACCTCGTCAACGCCGCCCCTCCTCAATCGAGAACTGGTTAGTTCAATAGTCTCGTGACATCTGTCACAAACTTTCAAATAAATACAACATATATGGTACTCCATAATATATAAACTTGACTTTAATAATATTAAATCTTAATTCTAACAAAAGTTAGATTGTTTGCATTAATTTAAAAAGATAGTTTACAATTATGTCAAATGATCTATAGATCAGATATCATCTTTTATAACAGGACTTGCAATAATTAATTAGTATTCCAGTGTGCACTGGAATCGATCTCGATCTCAAGCTCACCTACTCGATCAACTTAATCATCTTACGCAACATCTAAGATTTTTGTTATTAGGTTGCACGTTCAAGTAGTTCTAAATTTTGAATTTATTAGGTTTATCACTTTATTTATGCTGATCTTAGTGTCGGATTTTGAATGCAGAAATATTTAGTTCCCTTTTGTACGAGGCTTGTGGGAGAATAATGAACCCGGTTTACGGGTCAGTCGGGTTATTGTGGATGGGTAAATGGGACCTTTGTCAAAAAGCAGTCGAAGCTGTTCTTAAAGGAGCTCCAATTACCCAGATAACATCCGAAATTTCCGATCAAAACAATGGACCCCCTATCAAGACATATGACATTAGGCACGTAAACAAGGAGATCAAATCATCTCGATCCGGATCGAGTGATCTTCATCGGGTCAAGACCCGGGGTCGGTTCAAAAAGTCCGGGACAAAAAGCAAGTTGGTTTGGGTTAAAGAAGAGTCAAACCATGAAGGTACCCGGGAATCGAGTCACGAGTCATCGTCATTGAGTCATCAAGCCGAGCAGCCGAAGCTAGAAGAGGTTAATGTGAGCTTGGACTTGGTTGAAACTGCTGAAGCTGAGATTGTGGGGAGAGCCGAGCCTATGTCTTTGTTGCAAAGCTATAATGAAGTTGAGATTGACCTGGAGTTGACTCTTTGATCAAAGAGTTAGAACTTAAAAGTGTAAATTTTCTCATACATCGCTAATTATCAAAAAAAAAAAGTGTAAATTTTCTCGAGTTAGCCAATTAGACTCATACTCACTCATGGGTCTTATGTACCAAGTACAAAAAGGTTTTGTAACATTCCCTCCATTTCATCATATGTAATTGAGAGAATATACCAATAAATAGTTAATGTAGATTTTAAGTTATAATTCACTTATATAGTCTTAAAATTATTTGTACTAAAATAGTTTAAGTAATATATAGGTTATTTAGACACCTAAATTATTTAGAAAAGATAGTTGTAGTTAAGGGGTCCAAAGGCAAATAAGCCTTTAACAAACATGCTCTAGTCTTTTAAGATTCGGTTGAGGAGGTTGAACATTTTGTTATGATGGTTAGAAACAAGTTAATTTTGTTAAGAATCTACGGGCCGGGTTTCACTTTAAAATTAATTGGCAATAAAGAGCGTAGCCCAAGATCTTATATATTGACCGGGAGGACATCAACTTTCGCTATGGGATGTGCATCTTAACACTCCCCCTCACGTGTAACCCCATCGTCGGCGGAATTTTTATCGCCTGTATTAATTGACGGAACAACATTTGCTAGGTTACACGTGCCTCACTAACTCGGGTTGGCTCATGATACCATGTTAAAAATCTATGATGTTCCACTCTAAAACCAATTGGTAATAGAGGGAGTAGCCCAAGATCTTATATATTGACCCGGGAGGACATTGACTTCCGATGTGAGATGTGTATCTTAACACTCCCCCTCACGTATAACCCAATCGTCGGTGGAATTTTCCTCGCCTATATTAATTGCCAGAACAACATCGGCGGAGTTACACCTGCCTCAATAACTCGGGTTGGATCTGATATCATGTTAAGAATTTATGGGGTTCCACTCTAAAACTAATTGACGATAGAGAGAGTAGTCTAAGATCTTATATATTGATCTGGGAGGACATCGACTTTCAATATAAAATGTGCATCTTAACTATTTTTGTGAAAGAAAGACAGTGAATTGGTCATGTAGCTACAAAATGTGTTCACTCTGCAAGAAATTGCAATATGGAAGGTATTGTTAGAAATATAACAAATTGAGAAATTTGTATGGGGTGTTTAAGTATAGCTATTTTCAAGATTTTTTTTTAATTAATGATGAAATGTGATTATAATGATATTATAAATAAGTATATATAAAATTTTAATTAATAGATAGTTAGAATAAATAAAATATAGGACAAATTTGTCCAAGACCTATTATATAGAGAATTTGGTCAGATTTTAATAAGTTATTGAGCCATCGACAATTATATATCTTCAAGACTTTATAACTTTAATTTGTATCTGTCTCTTTATAAATACAAAATATTTTCCCAAAAAAAAATTGAATCGTTGAATGAATAAATGACTTAGACCGTTGCCCACGGCCCACCCAAGCTCAGACCCAGAGTCGGTCCTAATACATTCAAATTAATTTATTAATTGAGTTAATCGAATAACCTAGTGGAAAAGGTTCTTTACTTGTTAAGCCAAGCCTACAAACTAGTGTAGATAACTCTTCTATCGAGAGTCCTTAGCGTACTTAGATACTATTAATGTATATCTCTTTACCTAGTTTGTAGGATCGTTACTCTCTAATACTCTTGTATAAATACTTATCTCATATCAATGTAAATACATCTAAAAATATATAATACACAAAGCTTCTTCTCCATCTCTTGTTCTTATATTCTTGTATTCTAAGAGTAGTTCGAATCATTTAGTTTATCATGGTATCAGACGGGTCAAGCGATCCCCTTCCGATGGGTGGTGACATCTTACACCACGCCACTGATGTGCCTTCCCCTGCGGATTCGGCTGCTGCAACCAATCTGGTTGTGCCGCCTCTGTTAGCTACGGATGGTAACCACGCTGTTCCACCGTATGCTCCCAAACATACTCACTCAATTTCCCTCAAACTTACTCATAAGAACTACTCGTACTGGAAGGCTCAAATCACTCCGTTTCTCAAAAGTCAAGGGGTGTTTGGACATGTTGATGGTTCGTCGGTGGCTCCCGCTCCGACCGATGTGGCTTTTTCTCTTTGGTATCAACGGGATCAGTTTGTTATTAGCCTCTTGTTTAGCTCTCTTACTGAGGAGGTCATGGCCATTCCTATTGGTCAAGACACGGCTCGGGCTGTTTGGTTAGCCCTCGAAGCAAGTCTCGCGGGTGCATCTTTATCCCGCTCTCTACAACTCCAAGCAGCGGCTCATGAATTGAAGCAGAGACTCACATCTATCGCTAATTTACAAAAAAATTAATTTATTAATTACTCTCAAATTTATTTATTTACTCTCTCATGTATTAACTTTAATTGTTCAAATTTGAAAAACATCATTTAAATTGTGACATTCACATTATACATTAATTTTTAATCATAATTATAATTCAGAGAAATTAGCAGATGGCTCATCAATAGTCTGGTAATATTACCTTTATTGAAAATAATGTATCATATTTCGCTCTAATGTCCTATTAGTTAATAGTTAATGTGTTCGTTAATATTCTCATCAGTAATTTACACCCAAAAATAAAGTAGAAGTCGGAGAAATAAGAAGAACCTTACTCCAACAAAATAGCACCTCCATTTACCAAAATCGTTAGTCCCAACCAATTTGTCTATAAATTTAATGAAAGATTTTTATATGCAATCGTTGATAAATTTACAATTCTTTTATTTATTAGGTACCTCTAGTTGTAGTGAGCCTAACACATATGAGTAAATTAGTGACGACATTTAAATTAGTAATATTTGATTCAAATTTTTATTAGGAGATCACATTTAATTCAGGCTATAAACATATTTCTTATATTTTTAATAGTCATAACTAAATTACTAAAAAAACATATGAGTAGGTATATATATCCGTATATACCAATATCTTCATCATTTTGATTGTCATGTCGATAAATATCAACTTGTTTAGGTGATTTTATTGACGGTAAATTAAAACATAAGTGGGCAACAAAATTAGTCCACCTGAGCTCCAAATTTACTCCGTATCATTTATTACAATTTTACCAAGTATTAACTCTGACATTAATGTATGAAAACTAAGAGAGAAGGTGCATCGGTTACTAATTAGGTTAAAACTTACATTTAATATGTCATAATCTTAAATCTCAAACCCGTCTTGGCTTATTTTGTTTTTTTAAAAGAAAAAAAATATTAGCGATGAATTATGAATACAATAATATTATAAATAATGTATACATAAATCTCTAATTAATAGTCAGTTAGAGTAAAATATGAGATAAATTTGTCTTCAATCGAACACCTCTTCCATGAAAAATTGAGTCAGATGTCACTGGGCTACTGAGCCATCGACTTTTCTTTATTATTATTAACAAAAAAATGTATAATTCAAACTTTTTATCTTGTTCATTATTTGAGACATGTATAAGTTGTTGCACATATACAATACCATATATGTAACATTATTTTGTCAGTGTTTTAGTTAAAATGAATTAAAACTAAAATATTAATCGAGAAAAAATTAAGTGTTTCTATTTTCTCTAATGTATGTGATTTTATTAATCTTACATAGTTTCTTTGGCTTCTTAATATGGAGAAATAATATATCGATTTCTAGATTTTATCAATGGTGAATTACATGTAAGTTTCTCAATTTTTTTTTAAAAAAATGTCAATCAGGATTTTGATCGATGACTCAATAGCCTAATGACATGTGACTCAAGCTTCTAATTAAGGGGTACTAGGATAAAAAATTGTTGGTAACAATATGTCTCATGTATACTCTAATTGTCTACATTAGTTAGAAATTTCTATATTCGTTATTTATAGTATCATTATATTCATATTTTTATCGGTCGTCCACATAAAAAAAAGTCAACTGAATTCTTGAGTTTTTAATACTACATACCATCTTAAAGTCTTGGAGTAATAATATGTCGATTTGAATTATGACATTTGATATTATTTTATAGTTTTCAATTTAATATCAATATTATTTACTGAACTTAGTAAAAAATTAATACAATAAGTTTCCATTCATATAAATGATCACATCGAGAATTATTAAACTTAATATTACTATATATAGTTATCGATTTAATATTTAAAATAATTTGACACTTACTTTCGGGATCACCTTGAGATGAGGCCCATTTTCTGCCTAATGGCATTTTACCGTATGATACATCATTTATCTTATTTTTAGTAAAAACAAATATTTTATTTTGTAAATTAATGATGAAGGTAATAATATTATAAAGAATGAATATAAATTTTTTTAACTAATCTATATTTACAGTAAAAATGAGACAAATATAAATTGGAAGCTTAGATCAAATATCGAGGCTATTAAGCCATCTCCAACGAAGAACGAATATAGAAATTCTTAACTAATAGATAATTACCTTATTTTTTAATAAAACAAATATAATTTTTAATACATAGATTAAGGCAACACCACGTCATCTTTCTGTATAAGGTGACTAGTAATGTCAGGTATGGATATATATGTGCTTTTGATGTGATTTTTATTTTGTCTTTTTGATAAGTTTCCATATACATGGTACAATTGCATTTCAATGATAACTTTCCCAAAATGTGAAGAAGAAATAATATAATTCCTTTTCACGATTTTGATTATCCAATTAATTTATAATAAATTTCAAATGAATAAAGAATTAATGGTGGAAATAAGTACTAAGATGAAGAAGTCAATATATACTGTGAGAAAAAATTGAAAAAATCAAATTATATTTTAGTCTCAGTAAATGTATGGTATGCGCAAATAATTTTGATATTGACACAAAATGTAAAGTTTAGTCTTCTTTTGACGGAGCATTAAAGTGAAAATATAATTTTTAAAAAGCATAAATATTTTTTGAAAATATATGCACTTTAGTCTTTGTTAAGTGGTCGAAAATGTGCACCTTAGTCCATCTTTCCGTTAAAGTTTAACGTCTCCATCAAAAGAGAGACTAAAGTGCACTTTTTCGACCAATATCAAGGACCATTTACGTAGACCAAACATTTAGAGGGACATTTCGACAATTATCTCTATAACGTGATGGTTACATTCAACACTTTGGAGTTCATTTTAATTCATTTCAAATAAAAATACTTATTATTCAAAACTTCAACATGCTCAAAATCATGTGTATCAATTAAAGATAGTCAGCAATGTTTTTATAAGAAAATATAAAGACCATCAACTTTAAAACCACATGAACAACATTCTGTCTTATGATCTCTTGAGCATGTTCTCAAGCAGTATTATTGTATAAATTCTTGTATGCATATATATATATATACACACACCTAATTGTTAATTCAATTCAAAAAATAAAATGTATTTTGATTTTGGATAACTTAAATGTTTGCTTTTTAATTCTTAAAATTATAGGCCGGAACGAATTCAAAAAGCCACTTTCCGAAACGATTACATCTCATGTCTTAAACTAGCAGGCTGTTTTTTGAGACTAAATTAGCCATAGCTCTATACACAAAGGATATGTTTCTCAAATAAATATTTTAAATTTAATTAACTAAACAACTTTTTAATTGAATATAATTTATGTAGGAATTAATTAATCAAATACAAATACCCCCTCCAACACCCCCCCCCCCCCCCCCCCCCCCACATAGATAGGATTTTCCAATTTTTTACCTATGCCTGAAATATACACTCCATAATTTAATTTCTCCAAATTGTACTTATGATCACTAATTACCATATTAAAAGATCGACTTTATTACCCAAATGTAAATTACATTTTTTAATCCATTCAATTCTAACCATCGGATTATTAACTCATAAATTGATCCTTCAAATTATTCTTCCACCATAAATGCACCCCTTATTTCACCTATTAAGTTAACATCAAGAAGAAAGAGAAGTACACCACCATATATTGCATATTTTCACTTTAGTTACCTATCCTTTTTTCTCCCTTAATTTTCACATGAAGATAATGGAGTTTACCACAAAATTTAACAATGAAAATATCATTTTTCCAAACAATCAACAACCAAATAACCCCAAAATTATTGATGATTTTTGCATAGATAGTAGCAATACTTCAAGAGACTTTGTTCAAGAATTTCAACATCTTGATGATAATCACTTCCCCATCCCTATATCATCTTTCAATCCTGATTTAGGGATCCAAACATGTGGTTTTTTTGAAGATCCTTTTGAGCTTATTAGTAATAATAATATTAATAATAAGTCATCTTCATTTGGAGAAAATAGTGCAATAAGTGATAGCTTAGTGATGCAAAATTTCCAAAGTGGTCAAGGAGTATTTGGTTATTCCAACAAGAATATTTCAATGGGCTATACCAATAATTTTCTTGACCAAAGTTTTTTTGCAATGAATAATTATTATCATCAAGATATTAAGCCTCTAAAATGTGTTGCTCCTGATGAAAGCTCTTGCATTAGTAATATTAGAAATGATCATTTTTTTAAAGGGAATGCTTCCATGAAAAAGAATACTACTACCACTAAGAAAAAAGGAAGCGGTCGAAAACCCCCTAAAACAACCAATGGTCAATGGAATGCTGAAGAGGATAGGTACATCATCAATTTCGTATTTATTATTTAGGAGTTACAGTATACGCAAAATAATTCATGATCAAAGTTTTATCTGGAAGAAACATATATATGTGATGAGACGCCCCGCTTGGTTAGCCCATCGTTCAACAGAGGAGGTGAATTCGGGAGGTGCCTCTAGCGGTTCGGTACTCCACCTCAAGAATGCCCAGAGAGGCTGGGTAACCACCCACAAGCAGATCCTTCCTTGAACAAATGCAGAGCTACTCATACACCTGCCGTGGATCGAACCCACATACTTATGGAGAATCACACTCTTATAGTGAAGCCCCTTACTATTGATATGAAAGGGAGGAAGTATATTGTAGTCGAGTAGCGCATTATTATTAAAACTCATAATTTGTGACTATATATATTATAGAATTTCTTGAACTCCAATGAATATATATATACTTGCAGGCTCTTGATAAAATTGGTGGAGAAACATGGGGTGAGAAAATGGTCTCTAATTGCACAAATATTGAAGGGGAGATTAGGGAAGCAATGTAGAGAAAGATGGCACAACCATCTCAGGCCTAATATTAAGGTACGTCCATATATATATATCAACCTCATTTCGTGAGCATATATCTTTATTTTTTATTTTTTATGATAACTCGTTGAATGTGTTTTGGCAAAAGTGTCGGGACATATTTTTTTTTCTTCATGTCTAAGTTTTGTAGTTTTTTTTTCATATCTTATCTTATCCAAAAGAAAAGACAATCTTATACTCCCTCCGTCCCTAAAAAATTGTCACATTTTGATTTTTGCTCGTCAAACATTACAAAATTTGATTATGAATTTCCATTGAACGATAAGAAATAAGATAGTCTTGTGGGAACTTGTTAGATTCGTCTCAATATATATATTTGAAATATCAACTTTTTATAATTTTTTCGTATGTAGAATAATAGATATTTATGTTTTAAATCGTGTTTTGTTGACCACCAAAAGTCAAAATGTGACAATCTTTTAGGAATGGAAGGAGTATTTTATAATTGGTCTGGCATGAGACACGGTTCAAAACTCATACAATATAATGTGCACATTTTTTTTGGGGTTCTTTTTTACATTTTTCTTGATGACATTGGCATGGTTCTTTACTTTCTTGACATAATAAATCCCATATATTGTTTGGTTGCAAGCTCATCATTATGTTTATGTATGTGATCGATCTTATCATCTTAACCATTAGAACAACTCTTATTGGCACAAGAAAATAAATCCTCCAATAGAAAATGTTGTCTAAGTACTATTTTCAAATGTTTCAAATTTTTAACTTTCCTGTCTTCCTGATTGTCATCATATGTAACTTTAACCTAAACTAAAATTTCCATGTCAGTAGTAAGAATTCATCTTTGAGATATATATATATATATATATATATATATATATATATATATATATATATATATATATATATATATATATATATATATATGTATATTCTATCAATTTTACAATAGAGCTACTAATTATTGATTCGGTCTAAAATATTTTGTGGGGTAAGGAGGGAGTTTAATTTGGTTGGTTTATTTGATTTATTATACCCTAATAATAATAATAATAATAATAATAATAATAATGATAATAATAATAATAATAATGTTCACCTAAATTTTATTAGTAGTGATCAAGAAGAATATACAATCTTCCAAAATGGAGTGTATTTTAGATGAAAATGATACAAAAATCTTAAAAGAAGCACTCGGAATTATATAGTATAGTTTAAATGTTCCAGCTTTGATTACTAAAAGATGAGATTTAGTATCGATGACCTAATAGTCTGGTAACATATGGTTCAAAATTTGAATTCAATATTTATGGGAGTGTATTGTATACTTTTGTTCGTCGTTCTTCTAACGAGATAATTGCCGATCCAGATAATATGTTAAAATAGTACTTTAGTCCTTGTAAATATCTGGTCTATGTTATGCAAATGGTCCCTGATATCGGTCGAAAAAGTACATTTTAGTCATGTCTCTCTTTTGAAGGAGACGTTAAATTTTGATGGAAATAGGGACTAGTAAAGTGCACCATTTCAACTAATATCATGGACTATAGTGCACATCTTATGAAAATTCTATATTGACCATATTTCCATTAAAATTTCACATCTTTATCAAAAGAGGGACTAAACTATACTTTTTATGTCATAGAGTGCGCATATCACATATTTACTGTAACTAAAAATACAATTTGCACATACTATGTATGATCATTTTGGCAATTTTCTGTTCTTCTAACGGTCTATTAGTTAATAATGTATGTATTTCGTTATTTATAAATATTATTGTATTCATACACCCATCGTTAATTTATAAAATAAAAAAGATGAGATTTAGCTCATCACACTCTTGTTTTGCTTCTTCGTTTCGGTTGTAGAAAGATGGGTGGACTGCTGAAGAAGACATGATATTGATTGAGGCTCATTCACAAATAGGAAATAAATGGGCAGAGATTGCTAAAAGATTGCCAGAAAGAACTGAAAACTCCATCAAAAACCATTGGAATGCAACCAAAAGAAAACAATTCTCCAAGAGAAAATGCCGCACCAAGAAAACCCCAAAATCCTCTTCACTGTTGCAAGACTACATTAAGAGCCTCAACTTGGACAATAAAACAGCCGGAGGAAACGTGAGTAACGCCTCAAGAGCCGGTTTTGCCACGCTTACGCTTACTTCAACTCCCTCGGCTACCCACGATTCACCACCACCACTACCACGACCTCAAGGACTCATGGAATTATGCCACCCCAACAACAGTAGTGATGATGATAGGTTGGTCCCTGCTTATAATTTTGGTGAAATTCCAGAGATGGAATTTCCTCTGGGCAACATGTTCGAAGAGAACGGGATTGATTCTCTTATGATTGATGAGTTTCCATATATTCCAGAAGATGATGATGAGAATGAACAATGCTTTGGTCATGATACTATGTGGTATAAAAATCTGCCTCCTCCATTTGTGATGCAACAAGTATGCAAGAAGGAGCTTGACTTGATGGACATTATCAATATGTGACATATCTTCATTTTTGCAAGATATGTTTGAGGTCTCACAGTCCTATAAATTGCTACCTTCTATAAATGAAGAACGGATCATCTGTTACACTTCGAACCATGAACCTCGGCTTCAAAACCTTCAAGATTTGCTGGTATGGTTAATTCAACAAAGCTACTGCTATGATAACATTTCTAGCTAGCTCCCTTAAATAAAACTACAAAACGTTACTTTCTTTTTCATTTAATTAATACTGCAACTATCACATTTTTATAATACAAGTCAAGTGACTATATATATTATGGTATTTGTGTCAATTCATGACGACATGCATGTAAAAACTCAAGTCTGAACTTGCTAGATAGAAATTTACTCCATCCATTTTGGGACTTTCATTTAGAGCAAATGGCACATGATATCACTCAAGATTTATTTATTTACCAGTTCGATCACTCGTAGTTATTATCGATTCAATTGGATCAAACATGTTACAAAATCGTCTCACTTGACTACTTCCATCCATTTTGACAATTCAATTGAGAAGTCTATCAATTTGGATATTCATCCTTGAAGCCAAGCTTTCCATGGACGATTTTGTAAAATAACTTAGCAAGTTGAGTCGCTAGTGACTACGAGTGATCGGACTGGTAAATAAATGAAACTTGAGTGATATCCAATGTCATAGCTCAAACTTGAGCCAACTGCTAAAAAATCTCCTCTAATGCACTAACACATGGAAAATGCACTGGGATGCATCTTATAAAAAGAACCAGCATGATATATCATCATTATCCATACCCGATACTTATCCAACTATGATAATAGAGGACATCACTGGAACAGATATCATAGCTTCCAACCAAATAGGTAGAGAAGTAGCAAATCCTAAGAAGTTGTGACAAGATTAGACTATACACAGTAGACTGTAGAAAGATGAGGAATCGTGGATGAAAGATGAGATTAAGGAGGCTCGAGCAATCACAGTTCACTCAGTAGCCAAAAATTAAACTGGATCAATTCAGAGCAAATAAAACAATTTCAAGATTGGAGAAAATGTAAGGTCATTCAAGAAAACAATTTCAGGAGAATGTAAATGCTAACAAACAACAGAGCATGATAATAAGATTATCGAACTCATGAGAACTTAGTAACAAGTCGTGATCAAGCATCTTGCAACCGAAGTGAATATCAAATTGTCATAAATTAATGTCATACTAATTTACATTATTCACTACACTGAACTGAAATTCAGACAGTAAACATAAAATTCTCGTGTATAGTTACTCCACCAAACTATAGACAATCCCATTCCTTTTGCAGCACAGCAGCCAATAATACATAGTTCCTTAATGCAAAATTTGGTCTTCATCTAACACAGTAAACTAGTAAATCGAGACAACATATTAAACTAAGCTGACAATCAGTAGGACAGTAACTGATTACAAACATTGGAAAGAGATACCTTACAACGACATCAACTACCCTACGAAGAGACATGACTTCAATTATAAATAAATAAAACAAAGATGATTAGATTAAGTGTAGATTCTACAAGAAAGGCCTTACACTATATCACCACCACCCTCCTGCCACAAGTTGATGATCTCGGTAGCTTGATTTAGAAGATTAACCATTTGGCCACGAGAAATCCAAGGCTTGCTCTCTAACATCACTTTGAGCTCTTCCCAAGCATCTTTTCTTGGCCAAAAATAATAAGGGCTTAATGGTATTGTGCCCTGGCCTGGTATCACTTGGTCTAGTGCAATCCCAATATTCTTCTCCAGCCAAATGAACTTCAACACCAGCCGTGGCTTCTCCATTGGCTTCACCACCACACGTAGCTTCTTTTTCTTTTTGCAAAATGAACAAATCCCAGATACAATAAATGAATTAATTCACAAGTGATCGCCTCAAACAACAGAAGTAAGCCTTAAATTGGCAAATATAGAACTCCCTTGATTCCAAAAAGATGTCTAATTCAATTTTCAATTCTTAACTTTGCTCATTACACTACCTATGCTTTTTCTACATTGTGAACTACTCCGTAGTAAATAGTGTTTGCATTCCACTCTTGGGTCAATTCGGAAACAACCTCCTTGTTATCACAAGGATAGTGCTGCATACTATCAATCCTCTTAAGTCTTATGCCACTTAAGCGAGAGCCTCCTCAGTGGCAAACATTGGGGCATTTTAATATTGACTTTAAATAGCCATAATTAGAGAACTTTGTAGCTTACAGGAGTAGAATACATTAGAATCACTACCATTTGAGATATCATTCATCAAATATTATACATAACATATAGAAATACTTCAGTTCAAATTTAAAAATCAACAATCAAAATTCAAAATGGACAATCTTTTCAGGGTCCATTAGAATTGTGTAGTTGATTCTCAATAGTCAAAATTAGAAAACTTTATGGCCTAAATTGACACACATAACTTCGACTTGAATCAAGATTATCATGTTCATAATAGCTTATCTTAATATGCAATCTTTTGACATCTTTTTCACCAGATATCATACAACATATTAAAAAACACTTGCATCAAAATATAAAAAATTCAACCATAAAAATGTCAACTTGACAACATTTTTGAAATTGAAAGAGTAATAGCTGAAAAGGGTTGGAAAAAATTAACCATTTATACCATTTTGTGAGGTGAGGATGAAGCATCATCTTGAGAGGTTTCTTGAGCAACTATGGAGGCAGAAGAGGATGATGAAGCTAATATGGTAGTTGGTATTCTTACGAAATTCTTCAAAGGGTTTGTAGAAGAAGAAATTGGGTATGTAAAGATTGGATTTTTATTGAGCAAAATGTTCATAAATTTGGAAGAGGGATTGGTGAAATGCTGAGTGGTTACTGGTATCATCTTGCAACACTGCTTCAAGAATTTGATAAAACTCAACAAGAATTCCGGAATTTACAAATATATTGGCTACTACTCAAGCTTGCTGCTTGGGGAACTTGGGTAGGATTTTGAACTGGTTGAACCCGGTCGAACCTTGTCCCGACTCCTTAGATATACTAGGGAACTCGTTTCGAAATTTTAACCTTTAAAAAACACAATAAATCTGAGTTAATCGGATAGCCTAGTAAAAAAGGCTGTTACTAGTGACCAAAAGGTACTGAGTTCGATTCTCACCTCATTGCTAAGTTTCAAAAAAAAAAACACATTAAATCTAGAAAATTTAGTACTCCTAAACTCCACTCAATTTTTTTTCATATAAAGTACTCCCTCCGTCCCTAAATAATTGTCATATTTTGACTTTTCAGGGTCAACAAAACAAGAATTAAAACATAAGTATCTCTTATTCTATATACGAAAACATTATAAAAAGTTGATATTTCAAAAATATATATTAAGACGAATATAAAAGATCCCACAAGACTATACTATTTCTTATCGGTTGATGAGCTGCTGGAATCGAAATATCCGCGAGGTCGGGGTCACAATTTGTATCGATTAAACAAATTGTTGGAATTCCCAAAGTGATGACAAATAAGCCAGTAGTCGTTGACGTTTTCCCAAAATTTTCCGTAAACCCCTCCCGAAGTTACGGGGCTATTTTGCCGAGTTCCTTAGAGAGAGTTTCATCTACTTCAAAGATCCCTACTGAGATCCCTACGGAAACGGAAACCTTTTTCAAATACAAAAGTTGTGATCAAATTTTGTAATGTTTGACCAACAAAAGTCAAAATGTGACAATCTTTTAGAAACAGAGGGAGTATAATTTATTATTTCTTTATAAATACTAATATAATAAGGATATTAAGATCAAACGAAGATAAAAAACTTTTAGTGAATGTGCAATCAACAAAGAGTTGTTGACTACATTCGTTTTCACTACCACAAAGAGAACATGCAAGATTAATATGATGTTTTGTTCTTAAAGGGAGAAGGCCAGAGATGGGAAGTCGATTGAGAAGGAGCCTCCAGAGAAACGTTTTGATTTTTTATGATAGGGAGACTTTTGAGAACTTTCCAAGTTTCCATTAGGATTGTTGGGTAGTTTGACAATGTTTTAATATTGTCAGTGTCTTTGCTAGAAAGGTTTGTATTGATGTCATTAGTGTGAAAATTAATATTGGGATAATTTCTAGTGTCATGTCCGCTTAGCAGTATCATTTTGAGGACGTGGATTACAACGATGCTGGGAGGGGGGGGGAGTGTTTCCGTGGGTGTTGCTAAGGAAGATTTCTAAACATTTTTTCCCGGTATTTTAGATTGGTTTGAACCTTTTTTCCAATGGAATCCTCTTATCATGCGACATGTTAATACCGCGACCATCTCCCACAGTCCAAGAAATACTTTGATTAGCATGATGAATGAAGAAGTAACTATCAAAAAGAACGTGCGATATTTGAGGCCCATATTCTCGATAACAACCCCTTTGAGATTCTTGGTGGACTAATAAAGGAGAACATATGAAGAGAGGACTTCAGTATAGAGAGCACAAAAGATGGGTGAGGGGTTCACCTTGATGGAGACCACATTTGGGAGTGAAAGTATTAGATATTTTACTACTAGCGATGACAAAGTATTAGGATAAGAGCGATCCAGTGAGAAGGAGAACTTTTTCAAGAAGTTGAAAGAAAGTCCCAATTAATTTTCTCAATTTTATGGCCATCATATCATTTTTCCTATTTTAAAAATTCTAATGGTATAGGTAAGCTCTTGGCCATGGTAATATTGTCTCGGGGTCCTCTATCTTGGATGAGTCCATTTTGAAAATGGAACAATAGCAAAATTTACGTGAGGTTTGAGTCTATTAAGTAGGACTTTGTATGTTATTTTATAGATGACACAGCAGAGACCAATGGGATGATAATCATTCACATGAGTACGATAATCCACTTCTGGAATAAGAAAAATGAAGGTGTTGTTTATTTCTGTTAAGATTGCTCCAAATGAGCTCTAGATTGACACATGTGAGAGTCTCACATTGAAACTAAAGGAGAGAGTTGATCACTTAATAAACTAGGGAGCTACTACACTTAATACCAATTGATTTTAAGTTGGTGTCTCTTTGAGTTTGAAGTGTGATCTTTCTCCTCATATAAGTGTGGCTTAATACCAATTGATTTTAAGTTGGTGTCTCTTTGAGTTTGAAGTGTGATATTTCTCCTCATATAAGTGTGGTCCAGATTTGATCAATGAAAATTCTACAATTTTTTTTTAGTATGTGACCATTATTGAAAAATTAAAAAATGACCCTAGTGACATTCCAATAATTTTGATAAAAATTCTGCAGACAAGCCATGATGACTAGATAATTTATAGAAACATTTAAAAGAGGAAGGTTTTGATCTCCTCTTGAATAAAAGGGTTGTTGAAGCATTGAATTTGGTGGTCAGTAAGGGTATTGGTGACGTGTTATATTGATGGATAAAAAGGAGAGATCTTGAGAGGGTGAAGATTAAATAGGTCCTCAAAATAATTTTCGCAATGATTTCTAATTTATTTTTCGTCAGAGATAAAATTCCCAAAATTGCCATGAAGTTTAAAAATATTATTTATTCTTGTTCTCTGCTTGACATGTGAGTGGAAGAATCTAGAGTTAAGATCCCCATCTAGAACACAAGTAAGTTTTGACCTTTGACGTCAATATTCTTCCTCATATTTCAGAAGAAGAATTGATTGATTTTAAGGTAGGAGTACTCGAGTGGATAGAAGAGTGGAAGCGTTAAATTTGAAGGGTGAAAAGTTTATTTTTTAGTGAGTGTTCCATTCTTTAATACTCCCTCTAGTGGACAAGGCTCTTGCTAATGACCAGAAGGTCCTGGATTCGAAACTCACCTCATCGCTAATTTACAAAAAAAAAAAGAAGAAGCTTTTTTGACACTTCTGAGCTTAAAGAACCAAAGAATGAATGTTTAGGATACTGGCAAGGAAGTGGCTGAAGGTGACCACGAGATTCTCACCATTCATGGAAAATCCGACAAGCGAGTGTGAAAATGTTCATGTATAAAGCCAACTATATGAGTAGAAAACTACAAACTTATATTTTCCATTACAAATTCTAGTATTTTCTATGCAAACATAACAATACTAATTTAACCTATACGAGTACTTACACATTATATACAGACAGATTAGTAACTACTATATGATAATAAAAATTATAGGGAACTACTTTTAAGTTAGTTATTAACATTAAATAAATGACAAATATTTTTTAATTTGATTATTAAAATTGAAAAAATGAGAAATAAATATAATGCCACATAACTAGATTAGAACTTTAGATGAAGTTATAGGCTTTATTAAACAACGATTTTTCTCCTTCACATATAGAATACATTTTTCCCAAAACTTTTGAATTACTCAATTCATTGCTAATAAATATATGTTTGATTGCCCGCAATCATACTTGGTTCTTAGTTCACAGTATGAGAATCAATTGCAAGCGTCTTGCCGATAAATATATGTTCTCTAGTACAAGTGTACAACTATAAAAGATTCTTTGGTGGTAGTACAAACAAACTTCAGCGGTTTCCTCAGTTACAACACTTCGAATTTGACTAGGCCAGATTGAACTCCTACAAAATTTGTTCCAAATATCAAATTAGATCTTCCATGTCCTTTATCGATTGTGATGAGGTCTTACTGTCGCTGTTGTCTGGGATTACCGCATCATGTGGCTTCAGTACATTCTCAATTGACTCACCATGAGTCACAGGAAATTCAATATTATCGTTATGAGTCTCTTTACCATCAGATGGATCTCTGTCATCATCTTGTATGGCCTTAATAGATTGTAACGAGCTCTGATTGTCGCTGTTGTCTGGGATTACTGAGTCATGTAGCTTCAGCACATTCTCAATCGACTCATCATGAATCCTAGGATATTCAATATTATCTTTGGGTGTGTCTTTATCATCAGATGGATCTCTGTCGCTGCACTCATCATTCGGATGACTTAAGGACTCGGAATTATCAACACCTGATGACAGAGACTGATGAACATATTCACCTGCAACGGTCTTAAAGTTTTCATATTTTTCAGTTACGCCTTCACTATTCTCATCTTCTTGTTGTTCTTTATGGTGAGATTCAAGTACACTTGGAACATGGTCATCATATGCCTCTATTTTTACCTGTAATGAATGCTCAAGCTCATTAGATGTCTCTGTAGTGATGTCATAGCCTTCTTCGTTTTGGTTATTGCTATCTGTGATATCAGTAGTCCCCACATCAGAAGGTTTCAGGTCCTTAAAAGTGTTTTCATCTGCAATGGTGATTGGCTGAGCGGTTGGGTATTCGTTATCAAATACATCTGTAATGAAATCATGGCGTTCTTGTATTTGATCACTGTCATCTGGTTCATCAGCAGTCCCCACATCAGACGGCTTCAAGTCCTTAGAAGTGTTTTCGTCTGGCAGGGTGGTCGGTTGAGAACTTGAGTATTCGTTATCAGATACATCTGCAGAGACGGCCTCTTGTATTTGATTACTGCTATCTGGGTCATCAGCAGTCCTCACATCAGTTGACTTGCAATCTGCAGAAATGTTTTCATCTACCATCGTGATTGACCGAGAACTTGAGTTTTCATTAACAAATACATCTGTACTGAAAAAATGGGGCTCCTTTACATGATCACTACTGTCTGGATCTTTTGAAGTCTCCACATCAGATTTTCTATCATCGGAAGAGATTTCAGTCATTTGCAGAGAACTATAGTTTCCATTGTTGACATTAGCAGTACCTCTGCCATTTGAGCTTTCAACAACATTATCTGGGACATCAGAAGCAGGGGCAGATTCATTTGCAGAAGCAGGAAAAGACTGAAAATTATCCCAATCATCGTCTTCCTCTTCTTCACTACTATCACTGATTTCTTTTGCAGGTCCTGGAGGGGAGATCTTTTCCTTAATTTCTGTTTGAGCTGGTAACTTTATGGGAGAGATCTTTTCTTTAATTTCTGTTTGAGCTGGTAACTTTATGGGTAAAGGCAGTGCACCAGGTTTCAGTTTTCCTGAACTTTGTTCTTGTGTCATGGAAGCACGAATTATCTCCTGAAAGTATAAGATATAAAATGAATATGAACACTTTGTTTAGAAGGAGAGCTGTAGAAATAACAGACCGACAAATAGAACAGGATTCTCAGAAATAATGAGGTATAAAAACCTGAAGCTTCTGCCGCTGAGTGATAGGCATGGTAACAAGCACGGCTTTGAAATTCGATGCTGTGGAAGGAATTTGAGCAAGTTGTGAAACAATCTTGATGGCAGCGCTTCTCAATTCATTAGCTTCCTGCAGTACCACTTATAATATGTTATATGTATATACAAATTGATAATCTCATATTCATTGATGAACTGGCTAGACCTCAGATGGATGATCGACTAAAGTTGAAATGATCATCATGACAACTTCTACAATCAGACTTATAACACCTTTCTGGCACTCATTATCTTTTGGCAGCGTCTGCAGAAGCATCAAAACTCTCAAGCACTCTCCTGTAATAGTAACTGCTTCCCTGTTTATGATTGTCTGCCATGATGAACATTAATTTTCCGTCAGGATCACAAAGACCAAATTGGGGGAATCAATGAGCTTTGAGAATCATATTACTTGCAAGGATTTCTGCATCACTAACAAAATATCTGGAATGAGTTCTCCAGAGAAAAAGAGTAGAAAGTAGTTAAGATCTGCCCCCATCCCTCTCTGCAGCATGCCTTTCAACACTTGCAATCCAATAGTTTGAACCTGTACATAGAAACGAATAGTTCCATCAATGGTAGGTGAGGGAAATTGCGCAACCACTAAAGTAAGTTCATACCTGTATATCATCATTAGTAAGAATAACCCTTGAACACTGTATAGCCTGGTGTAAAACAGACAGTAAGATGGAATTCTTTTGATCATTCTTCACATGCCTTTCAAGGTCAAAAGTGAATTTGGCAATCGAATAACACTGTTCGAAGGAGAAAGCAAGCTTCCTCTGAAGCAGTTTCCCTGAGCTGGATTTCCTATTACCAACATCATGGATACTTCTAATGCAGTGCTTAGTGATAGAAGTAACGGCATTTAGACTGGCACTGCATATTGTCGTCAAGTGGAACATTCCTTCATCCTCAAATGAAAAGTTATCTGTAACATTAAATACATTAGTGACAGAACATATGCACTTCTGTTCTCTCAAGATGAATTAAAAGTAGTAAGCAATCATAAAACAGACTCAAAGAAAGGGTATCACCAACTTACTTTCTAATGAGAAACATTCTCCTTATGGAGTTCAGACAAGAATTGAAATGCACTAAGGGTTCTAAAGTACATATAAAAAAAAGAAGTAATAGAAAAATCTTGAAGAGTTTGTATAATAAAGATTTAACCATTTTCATACAATTATCTAAAAATAGTCATATGCAGATGAAAGGCATGAGGACATACGATTATTTGGATTAAGCAATGAAAGAACAAATAGCTAGAATATATATATGAATGTTGTCCAGGTGCTTACCATTGGTAAATCCTTTTAAGACGGAGGTGACAGACTGGACAAATGCATTAGCTCTTGAAAGGCACGATTCGGTTGGTGATCCTCCAACACATTTGTAACCAAACAACAGAAAACCCAAAATTGACTTTAATTGCATCTGAAATGAGCATAACAGTTATCATCAATCAGAAGATGAACTCTAAAGAGTCAGGACTAACTGACATAATATAGCAATTAACAGCCATGAGAACCTTTCCCAATTTTACACAGCATTGAAGGATACATTTACCTTAAATTCAGAACGTTGCAAAAGTGTAGTTGCTGTAGTAAGTGAGACAGACGATACAATCTCCCATTTTGAATGGCAATGAGGAACTACATCCTTCCTGGAGTAAGAACACAATAGGAAGAAAAAAAATCAGTTCAGATATAACTAAAGAATTTTGATGGACCAGCATATCAACTATGTAGAATGATTATACCTCAGGTGGAATTTGAACAGAAAAGTGAAACAGAGTTCTGAAGCAAGAACAAAGAAGCTTTCTGTTTCCAGAAACTCTTTGGGGCAATTTTGCACAATCTGCCATGATAAAAAAAAAAATCAGAAACCTAACAAAGCAACTCTCATCGACAATGATATATGAGCGACTGATTACGAAGATTCAGTGGATTATCTTTTCAATATTCAAGTATTAAATTACCTGTGATAAGACGTAGATAGCCAGGTTATCCCATGTGTCTTCAGAGAAAATGGTATAAGAGATGACCTAAATTTATCAAATCAGTTAACAGATGACCAACAATGTATAGAATGTGATGTAAAAGAAAGATGCTGCCTTATTTGGAGGAATAAATTATAGGGAGTATATGTAACGCCCCGCCCCGGAAACCGGGTCGGAACGTTATTTGATTTGATGGACTGGCCTCACAAACCCCCACAGGTCTTTTCAGCACGTTTTGTCCTCACTCACGTGCTCACCAGGACACTTCCCAGTGGGTCACCCATCCCAGAATTACCCCAGGTCAAACACGCTTAACTTTGGAGTTCTTATGAGTTGGGCTAACGAAAGAAGATGCATCTTGATGGTATGAGTAGTACCAATCAAATCATATCAAACGTATCACATCGCCACTCTGGGCCGGGTATTACAGTATAATACTAAGAGGATATGTTTGTCATCACAATATAGAATACTAAACCCCTATAATGATAACACCATATGATTTAGTACTCAAATATGAAGAGTTCCACTTTGATCCCTATAAGTACCAAAAAATGGTGGAAATGATCCACAGTTTGGTCCCCATCATTTTCTCAGTAAATAGCAAGAGACTTCGCATGTTGAGAAGGTCAAGAGTAGGAAGCTAAAAAGTGTTTTCTTCTACTGTGGAAAGGCAAAGGGTTTCTAATTGTGAAACTTGGTACACCAATTCCTCTTCAAACACATTACTAGGAAGATATAAATTAAAGAAAACTTCCTTTCCACCAGTGACCAGGACATCCTTCTCCATTTTCCTACCATCAGCCTCATCGTTCCCTAGTTTCTCCATCACAAGCACATAACAATGCTAACCTCCCATGAAAGCAGTTTAGTAAACACCAATTAGATAGATCATCATTTTCACTACCACTTCTAGTATCTAACACCAATCGACAACAGTAACTATTGATTTCTTTCAAACGCCATTGAATAGATCAAGAACTATATAACCACACTAGTATAGTAGTATACCATTCCAAACAATTCACACATAAGCCACAAGAATTTAAAACACAACTAGTGAAGATATAGCAATGAGTAACAGCTAATTCTGACCTCCCTGCAGACAAGAATTGCATGTTTTGCAATGAAAATTGACTATGCTATGCATATCTACCATTGAACTATCTGAAGATGAAATAAGATTGAGTTTTGATTTCTGGTCGGCATATAAAATTGATTCGATGAAGACCAAAGAACAGGTATTCCATCTACCCACATCTGTAATTTATAGTAATGAGTGTTCCCCTAATAACCAGTATAGCTATCATGCAGGCTCCACGAAAGAAAGAAAAAAAAAAGAGCTAACAGTTCACCCAACTATGATATAATGGAGACAACCTTTGAACCATTTCCATCACTTCCTAGATACTTTTTTTTCCCCTTAGCCGATGACAATGCTATTGTAATATTAAATCAATAGAAGTACTTAGAAATTAAACCAGAAAGATAATAAGAAAGGGAGGCTGCATCTTGACAGGATATTAATGATCGCACATGCATCTTCACAGTATTTTAATGCACAGTTACACATGAGAAATATCAATCAAAATAAAAATTTACTAAATTTGAAACATTACGAAATAAACGCATATGCTAGAAAATATAATTAATCAATTAAAATACCTGCAGAAGTTCTTTACAAAGATCTAAACTGACAAAGCTTCTCCCGAAGAATCTGTTGGTCAAAAGAGACTGGAACACAGGTAAAATGATTCCATGTGGCTTCAGAGGTGTCATGGAAGTTCCATCCTCCACAGGGAAGTTAGTATTGAACTTCCATGTGATGCGACCGTCTAAAAATAAGTCTCCCCCTGGAGTTGCATCTTGCCTCTGAAATAGAGCAAGTAGCGAAAACCCATAAAGGAAATGAAAGTCTTCTTCTTTCAGTTCCACCATACTGTATCCAGAAGTGAAGGTTCTTTCAGTTTTGTGTTCAGCTGGCAAAGACCCGTTTGCATCAAAATTTATAGGAAACGCATCCAGACTTAAGGCTTGTAAGATCAATGGCCACGCTTCTTCCAGACAGGGCCTCAATATCTTTGAAACGTTACGTGATTGAATTCCATCAAGGAACGGTTTCCACTATATGCGTCAGACAATAGACATGAAAGGTTATTAGCAGTTACAATGGTTGTTGTTTCTCAAATTCCTTACCTGAATGCAGAAACAATGGAACAGAGAGAAACAGGGGCTCACATTTTTCTGATATGGATTGAAGCAGATATAACTGTAGTCTTTCAGCAATGACAGCCAATATGGACCTAAAATTTTAGAACTTTTTGAGAATAACGGCAATAGAGCTTGATACTCTTTAGGAGTATCTCCATGCTGATCCTTTAATGAAGTGTATGTGTAGCATTTGAGAGAAGCATGGGCAGTCAGGAGTCTGACCTTGATCTATCACAAGAGGAAGAAAACAATGAGTAAGATCTTCTTGAAGGCAACAAAACCCCATGTTGAGTGTCAACATATACCAATTCCAAGAATCATATGAAAAGGAAAAGACAAAAGAAAACCTTGCATGAGACCCACTCAGCAAATGATGGATAGTACATGTCATTGAAGTCATCAAGTGGACGTGAAATTAATGAAAATATACGCTTGACAGCATTTTGGTCTTGACTAATCACTCCACTTGTCAGGATCTGATATATTACATGAAGCCAATATTAGCACACAGAATCTCTCAAACATGAATTGTAATACTTTTTCCCTTAATATCAAGACCTTTGTTGCCAGCTTCAACCCTGCTTCCAGTAGAGTAGGACCAGACAATGGATCCAATGCAGTCCGAACTGCTGACACTAGCTGGGCCTGAATCATGTATAGGCAAAAAAATCATTTCTGGTTTCCAACCCAAAGTAGATTAAAGGAAGTGCAAACCTATTACTAGAGAATGAAGTGATAATACTCAAATCTATTAAGCAAAAAAAAAATCATCAGATAAAAGAGAAACGCAGTGATATATATGAAGTGTAGTGCTAAAATTTTCTGAGTATCTCAAATTTGTATATGCAATGACATCGACAGAAAAGGACCAGCATTTTTTTTTCTAAATCTGTTCAATTACGGAGAACCCTCTTCTAATGTGTATTTACATATTGTACAAATATGGATTGAGCGAGAAGTCCGGATAAAATTCAAGGTTAAATTTCAAGCTAACAGAAATGGAATTGAACAAAAATTTCATCTGCAAACCTGGTTTTGTTCTAGCAAGATGTGTCCAGGAAGTTCGGGATCCGGTATCATCCCAAACTGCATTCGGAAACCGTACATGAACAACACTAGAAAATAATCACTAGAAAAGTAGGAAGAAGGTTCAGTGATGCTATTTCTCAATCAATATTATAATCAATATACAAGCCACCCCTTTACAGTTTGTCCACAAGTTGCAAAATTGGTTCAATATAAGCCCAATATCGTATCTCCTTATAGTCATCATGTACTAACCAGTCAATCATACATCAGACTTTGAGAAGCAATGTTTCATTTGAAAGCTGAGGAGTAGCATAATCGAACAACAGCAACTGAAGAATACTCATGAACAAGAACAATGGTGCTTGAACGCAGAGAAATTCAAATTTGAAAGATCTCAATACATATGAAAGTACCTTGTCCACGATTGTACTTAGCAGGGCTACACCGATAGGTCGCATGTTCTCAAACTGAATTGTGCTTATCTACAAGGTCAGGAGTCAGGAGCTTTAAGAATTTCAGAATGTTAAAATAACTTGAATCAGTTCAGAATAATTAGATATAATTGTAAAATCAAGTATTAAGCACCTGGTAAGCAAGGGAGATAAGATCTTGCAATTTAAGAACAAGCCAGTCTTCACAACCTAATTTAATAGTTGGAGATTCCTTTGCAATTGAGAGATCGAAGTGACCAAGATCGCTTCCAACAGCTTCTGGGACATGACTTAAGCACCTAAGAAGCCACAGATTCTTGGTTAATATGCTGACCGTGGAACTATGGCCCAAAAATGAAAACATTGTACTTTGAGCCTCCAGTTTAATAACTAACTACTCAAGATTAGGTTATCAGTATATTAAAGAGCGCACACAAAAAAAATCGTTGGGTTTTGGTCTATAAGGCATGTATTCATGGGATAATATCTCATAAAATTGTTTAAATTCTCTTACTGAAGTCATTCAGACCATTGTAGCTTGGCTTGTCCATCCTCATACATAAGGTAATAAATGTAAGAAAACTAGAAAGTTGAAGGTATGAACTCCCATTGACCATCAAATGGTTGTAATTTCTCGAGAATGACATGATAGAGAACATAGGCATTGTTATGACTCTAAAGGTAAACATGAAAATATTAGATAGAAATACGTACTCAGCAGCAAAAACTCTTGTCCGATATCTGAGATGTTTAACTCTCATTGAATTTACACCAGAAAAATCATTATTCTGAACCTGAACAGATGAACCTTGGGATTGAGAAACCATGTTGTCGCCATCATCTCCACCCACATCAGTAGAAGAGTCATTCTCCAAGTTTCTGGTAGTGCTCAATTCGCTTTTAGATGACATGGCAAGAATCTATACATGATTCATTGACAAATGGTCAGTGAATAGAGAACCAATATATTTCTTATAACAGCACGTATCAATAAAAGCAGTTTATAAATCAAAGAGGAAAACCAATCATCACCTGATTTAATACACAACTTAAAAACTTTTATGCATAGAAAAAGTCATTTATAGTGTAATAAGTACAAACTTATCGTGGACAGGGCATGGTCTGATGCCTGATGAGGCACTCGGACCTTCAATTGCATGGCTCCCTAGTAATGCATGCAACTTATTTGATCGTAACACATAGCAAAGAATGCATATATAGTAGTAAATATATGTGAACTGTGGAGAGAGAGAATACTGATAGCAAAATGTTACTAGAAGTAAAGACTGTATAAACTACCATGTCACGGCATATTGACAGCCAATGAGAAGGGTGCAAAGGACATGATGCATAAAGTAGTCGCATGATGGTCATTCTTGCCAAATTGCCAATTCTGCAAGAAACAAAATAAAAATACAGCTAAGCCTTTATTGAAAGAACTTAAAAACTTTCAATATAGTTGCTCTGAATACACAACCGTTTGTATGCACACTTGTGTATGTACTTTCTTTTAATGTCATTATCATTGTTTCTCCAGTGTTTTACAGAAAGGTGGAGAGCTAAAAGATAATTTTTTTCGTTGCTGAGAATGAAAATAAAGCACGTCAAAAGATAAACGAAGTATTTGAACAATTGTGCTTTAGAATTTGAGAAAATGGAAATCTTCAGGTAATGTGTTAAATTATTCAATCTTGCTTTTAAAGTTATTTGATAAGTTTGACATGTTTGTAGAGAGTTCACATATTGTCATCCACACACAAAAGTGAACACACTCAAGCACTTCAGCAACAGCTTTATATTGTAATTAACCCCTGTATAGTTGTGGCCCAAGCAATTTAGGGTGTGGCAAAAGAGATATATGCTTCAATCATTACAACAAGAAACAAATATATTAAAGCAGTGACAAACAGCTGCATGATTAAGCAGGAGGATAATTAACTAATAATTCAACTTACTCGTTGTCCGTTTCTTCATCGAGCATATGGAACAAGGTCTCCTCTATTTGTTCTTCTATTACAGAACCCTGTAAACAAGATACCAAACAAATCAGTTCCAAGTGACGAAGGTATCACAGGAGCGAAAAATTGATTTCCTACCATCAAAACATAGATTAGGCTAGAAACTAAAACGATTTTCTCAGATTGCAAGTGTTATGTTTTGCTTGCCAATGCAGATGCATAACGACACATAATGATTTGAACATGTTATACAACAATATCTGATCTTCTGTGATCTGATCATGTAAATAGAAGATAAAGAAGAGCATGTTCCCGGACTCAAAACATAAAAGTCCTTCGAATCATCATCTTTCCATGTGCTTAAGGCAACGAGTACCTAAACACAATGCCATCCTTCAGATAATAATATGTGATATCAATACTCAAAGTCTCCATCATGGCTTTTTTCATATTAAGTTCCTAAAGGGGTACAAGAAGACAAGTTGTGGAACTTACTGGATCTTTCTCTATAAGATGCCGCAGAGTAGAAAGAGCAAGGTGCCGAAGATTTGGCTGTCACAAATTAAATAGATCGCTGTTAGAGGCTCAAAAAGTCCAAGGAATTTTAAAGGAAAAAGAAATTAAAGGAGACTTCACCTGTCTAGAGGATAAAGTTGGAAGAAGGCTTTGCACATGCTCATGCACACTAACAGCTTGTGGTGCAAAAAGAACCAGCTGCTGTGTAAACCGAACACTCCTATAACAAGTTGAGACATTCTAAGACTGCTCAATTTTCTATAGCTTCATATACATAGTGAAGGGGGTTGCTCAAAATGTCATGATGAATACGAAAGAATGCAGCGGTTGTTTAAACATACTCAAGACGGGAGGCTGTTTCTTGGCAAGAACTAATTTCTGCAACAACAGACTAAGAAGAGAAATAAAAATAATTAATGAACCCAAAAATGCGACTAAGAAAAAATCTAGAAACAAATGCATCAAAAGCGAACAAATTAATGTTATTTCAACTAAGAATGAGAAAGGGAACCTTGCAGCGTGAGAAGAAGATGCTCCCAGGTGCAAGCTCAGGGCCAAGGACGGCTACAACAGCATTAATTAGGCGGCCCAATCCTTGCTGCAGGTCAACTGAACCATTCGCTTGGGACAAAAGAATATCCATGGCCAGACCAAGTGTAGCCTGCAAGCACAAAAGAAAATTTCATATATTAAGAAGAAGTAATGGCGTACCAGCAGAACAATGTTAGCTCCACAAAACAATTGCAGTGGAGTAAAAAAAATGTAACAATGATAAAAGAAGTAAACCAGCTTCAGGTTTCTTATAAACTCAAATCAATTATGCAAATTGTTCAAAATCTTAACAAGTTGAATTAGGACCAGGAAGTTCAAAATTGTACTCCCTCCTCCCCAAAAAAAATCAGGTTTTGACTTTTGATTGTGGAAGTTTTAAAGTATGAACTCAAATATTGTTATTCATGTCCACCAATATTTGTTGACAAATATATCGAAGTAAAGTATTTTCAGCGTACTTCACCAAACATGTCAATTAAGTCCTTTATGTCTGTCATGGTTGATGAGCAAAAACAAAATAACTTCAACCACCCTGACCATTGAACATACTGTAATTTTCCCAAATCCGCTCTAAGATAGTTTAGAAATACTACCTGAACTTGAGATACATAAGATAACCCAGCAGCCTCAATGGTCAATAGAAGTCCATGTAAAGCCCAAATCCGTAAACCAGTCAACGTACTTTTAGCAAGAGATGATAGACAATTCACTGTTGTGGGCACTAAACTTGACAAAGCCATTCCTCCTGCACTGAAGAATAAATTAAGGATGTTATATTCACATAGTAAGGAGATAGCTAAAGATAGGACTCCTCCATAGCTAAAAATAGGACTTCTTCAAATATATTTAGCTAGCAACATAACTCAGAACTGAAATATTAACAAACATGACATCATGAGAACTTGATAAAGATATAGCATGGCATTTCTAACATTTTTCTACTAAGAACATGAGATGGTTCCAAAAGAAATACGTATCCCAAATGGATATAAAACACATTTTAAAGTAGAACATGAGTTGGTTCAAGAAATACGTATCCCAAATGGATATAAAACACATTTTTAAATTAAACAACAATGATAAAAGAACTGTAGGATCACAAAAGATATTTCACTTGAAACGAGGCATCTCTTCGTGAGAGTGGATAACTCAAATACAGTATGGTTGGTGATTTTTGAAGTTCACCCATTAATTATCATTATCCTTACGTAGCACATCCCACTAATACAACTTAGGGGCCCTTTAGTGGTAAATTACATCCATTAAGAACAAGACAAAGCAATCGTTGTACTTAATCAGCAAAAGTGGTGTTATCAAGGAGTGGAGAGAATTCTAGTAATGGAGTACAAGTAAATTTGTTGGATCATACTTCATTCAAGCCTTTATTAACCATATGTGAAGGTCCATAAATATAATGTACAACTAAAACTAAGCAACAACATGTCAGTCAAAAGAAGAAGAAGGTGAGAGGAAGCCCGTAGACATCCATCAACAGATGATGTAATACCATTAGGATCTCTATTCACATACTGCAGTCCTTTGCATCTAACACAATTCAAAGACGGTGAAGAAGATGAAGTAACACCATCGGTTATTGTAGGGAAAGTGGAACATCCATCATTATACTTGGAAGCTTTTTATAAGGTTCCAATGTTATCATGACATTCAAAGTTTGTTTGCAAAATAGCATATGATACAGAGTTATATATATTCAGTGTTACCTACTACACAAATCCATTTCATTTTTTATAACAGCTCATAAAGTATTTGATTGTACGTATGCTCACCTACAATGAATACAACCAAGTGCAAGAGCAATGGATCCAGTATAGTTCGAATCTACATTCCCGGTCACATCACCCAGGAGCGATCTTGTCTGGTCATCGAAGATTTAGTTAATTTAAATAGAGAACAAAGAAAGAGAATTTAATAAATAGGAGTAACCATTGAATCCACTTTGTCGAAGTTTTCAAATTTCTGTTTAATAAATGTGGACTGGTTACAAGAATGAAATTTAAGTTATTAATTAACATTAAGATAGAACTGCATAATACTTTTTGGAGCAAGTATATCACTACTATGATATAATGGTATCAAAATTATTAGACTGTTGAGACTTCTGGCTTCTGATACTTAAATGGGTTAATGGCTGCAACAATCACTTACGTTTACAAGATTTTCCAGTCAATCACCTATGTTTCAAAAGGTTCTTGTCAATCACCTATATTTCAAAATGTTTATTCGTCCATCAACCCTTTTGTCAATATGTCGCTATACACATGGTGAATTCAAATTTAAGGGTGGGTTACATCAGATTTTTTTTTTTTACCCCAAATAATATTTAATGACATAAAGACATACTCTTACCGAAAACTCACGTGTGTTATACTTGACGACATATTAAGACGATCGTGATGGACTGAAACATTTTAAAAAATAGGTGACTGACAAAGACGTTTTGAAAAATTAGTGATGGACTGAAAACATCTTGTAAATATAGGTGGTTGTTGCGGCCGTTAGCCCTACTTAAATTCACCATTATCTTTTCACATTAATTCAATGCCAGAGAGAGATCCCAACAGACCATTCTAGCGGTAAATACGTCATTTCCAAGCCTTGCCAACAAGCCAAGACCTTCTGAAGATGCTCTGCGTTGGGAAGCACAGATCTCTCCTTCAGCTAAGATAGTCTGCAGGAATACAAAGAAAAAGTTAAAAACACTGAACCATGAGTCCGTACTTATAACTACCCATTACTAACGAAACAGTAAACTCTAACCTGAAAGATACTCTGAGTCGCATTCAGTATCTCCATACCCAAAGGCTCAGGCCGCAATGCAAGCAAAGCCTGAAATGTAATAATGGGGAGGCAGCAATTTTGGAAGAAATGGGTTGATATCACTGTGAAAACTAAGTTGACCAACACACCTTCAATCCAGCAAGTAGTCCAACACATATATTGGTAACACTGGCTGCATGCCATGCTTTCTTTTTATTAGCTTTAAGGCACTGCTCAATCGTGCTGAGAAGTGATAGCATTCCACCACTATCCTGAGATAGATATTATAGATCGAGTATGAAAGTATTCAATCCAACCTAAACCTACAAAATAGAACTAATAGAGCCATTATATACTTAAACATACCTGAGAAGCAAATATAACACCAAAACAGAGGAGCATCTGATTCACCAACATCTTCCCAACAGTCTCCGGCTTCAAGCATAATGTACATAAAATTTAATAGCCCAGTAATGAAGAGGATTCTAGAACCCTCCTGAAAATGAAATGAAATGAAATATGGTGTCCACAAAAGAAAAAAGTAAACTAAGCTATCTAAATTAGTAAAATTTTGATCTCGAAAAAAGTAGTAATAGGTATGAAGGAGCTGATAATTATTTCACCTGAGGGAAACTAGGGGGGTCATTATCCCATACACATGGCAATACACCATCTTTCCCCCCTTGAAATGAGCGAAGTTCATCTTCAAACAAGTCCCTGAACAATCACTATATGATTAACTATCGAATAATATAACATGGTCTCACATCTCAGCAAACCAGAAATTTGTGTCCGTGAAAGATCAAGTTTCATGACTGATGATTTTCAGAAGGTGGACTGAAAAAGATGGGGAATGGAGAAAATCAAGTCCAAGAGACAATAGGTAGATACCTCCCAGGGACCCAAGGACCCAACCATGCATCTCTCTTGTTCAACAGCATCCGCAAGCACGAGCTTTCCTCAAATTTAGAAGAATCCCTAAAATCCAACCCAAACTGACAAAAGAATGAGGAAATGGAACAGAGTAACTAACCTAAATTGAAAAACACTATACATATCTATAAGAAGGAATGTACAGCGAGACCTGAATGGGGATGTACATATCTGGACAATGCGAGAGTGATCATTTCTATACGCTGCTGGGTCAGGCAAAGATTCATAAGCTCTTAGAGTCTTGGTGATAAAGATATCCATTGCAGCTTTCATCGATGCATGCTCTTTGAGTGTAAATGCTGAAATATATGACAGTGCCCTGCAACACCACACATAAGTCAACTTTTGATATACAAACCCACCATCAAACAAATAAACAAAGTAACAATATACAGGAAAACAACATTAAAGGAAAAAACTATAAAAAGCTAATATGATTCATTGCATGAATGACATCCATACCGACTTAGATACATCAATATTGGTTGAAGGAGAACTTGGTTCGAATGATCAGAAGAAACAAAACACTTTATGAATGCTGTCAGTGCATCAACTGCAGAAGACCACACACTGCAAAGGAAATTTTGTTGTATCAAAATCCTAACAGAGATATATCTAATCAGAAAAATGTATAAACTTAACACTCAATATGTAATCATGGTTTGCTCAAAAAATTGATAACTAGAAAATGTAAAAGGTTAACGCACTGTGTTATGGTCAATAATGGCAGCACTTTGTGATATCTTCATACAACACTCAATACTCCAGATAAATATTAGCTACGATATGCACAACGTTCCCATATCATTAGAACATATTACTCAGGTAATCCATAACTTACGCGTTCACAAGAAAGAGAAAGATGAATCTTCTTTAGTCACTCCAGTTCTACTTACTTTTTCTCATAAGAAGAACTAAAGGTTACTATTTTAAATAGCAAACTGAACTTATTTCACAATTACATGGTAAATCCATGACCAAACATGCTACTCATAAGAACAGCGTAACCTCAGATATGGTGTCTATGCTACTAGTGTTAACATATTGAGTATCACTCGGCCATTCAAAAGTAAGGAACCGGGATTAAGCTTGTGAGCTAGCATCACCATTACACTTTGAACGTCGATTTGCATCTTATAAGATAAAACATAACATTCACGGAAATCATTATGCCCAAGTAACAGTAGCAGCATACAAGATGAAGCTACATGTTCTAGGAATAAACCAATAAGACATCAAAGGTCTTTAAGTAGAACTGTTCTCAACCTTACTCAAGAAAAGGATTACTTAATCTAGTTTTTTTTATTGTCAATGGTTTATATATCTTCGCAAGAGCTTGTTGTTCTATGATCAAGTTAGTCATGATCTAAGAAACTTGAACTTATGAGGTATAAGTTATCACATGAAATGGTTCTTTCATTTATGAGCCATATATACCCTTCAAGGATCCAATTCACTTAATGATACGTGTAGAGAGGGTAGCTAATAACTGACCCTATAGTAGATGTATGGTCAATAGCTTCATGGAAACGAAATGCATCACCGCTGAACACAGAGGTCCACAAAGATAGAATATCAAAAACTTGATCGTCAAGCTCCTGCAATCACTTGAATTAGCACATTAGAATCATGCAAAAAAACAACAGCCCAGTGGAAGCATATATCTATGAAGTACCTCCTTTGGCATGGAGGCAAGCATGGATGATAAAAGTGTCCATCCAGCTTCCCTTTCAACAGAAGCTGCCACAGGATTTCGAGTTGATTCCATCAACATTTTCTTAGAAACTTCTAGTACTGATTTTGGCAATCTAGAAATCATAGAGGGATTATAAAAGAATTCAGTAAATAAACATGCTTTTGATAGAATTACAAACTGAGTTGAACATCTTAAACATAATTTTGGATGGTCGAAAATGATGACGATTCAGATTTGATCTGATAGAGAACTCTTATTCTATAATAGGCAATATGGCTAACTATTTGACAAAATATCTGTAGGTTATTCTTACTCCATTTAATTTTAATTGTCGCTTTTCTTTTTTGCGTTCAATCTTTGACCATCATTTTCTATATGTATTATGAAAAAGTACATGAAAATAATATTATGAGATTACTTTTGAAGACATATTTAATGGTATCAGTTTATGAAATTGACCATCATAACTACTTTTGTTTTCCTCTCGAAGGCAGGGAATTTATTTCCTTCCATTATTAACATGGATACAGAGATTTCATATTCTCTGATGCTTGGACACATTAACATTAACATGCCCCAAAGCCTCCGGCTCTTCTATGTAGTAGAATATATTAAAATGGCTCATTACACTGCTTATCCTTCTTATTACTAGGAATTCCGAAACAACCTCTCTGTATCACAGGGGTAAAGGTAGTGTACAATCCGGCCCGGCCTTAAACTGGTTAGACAGGAGTATCTTTAGAGGCATTGGGGCATCATTTCGTATTATATACCATTTAGAGAAGGCCTTATAAATACATTTTTCCGTACAATGGCATTATCTGGGATATGTGAAGCTCAAAACTTTATTCAAACCTTTTTGGTAAAACCATATACAGTTCTGTGCATTCTACATACAACTTATATTCAAGTTTTGCACTGCTGTATACACAGTCCTGTATTACAACATTTGGTTCTCAAGTCAACAGAAGTAATATTTCAAGAACTCAAAAGACTACATCTCAAATTGATAATCAATGGATTTATTAGCAATAACAGTGAGTGTTCCAGTTTATCCTCATTTATTATTTAATAGTTATATCTTGATCTTATCATAAATGAGATTATGAAAAGGAGTGTTCGAAAAAACTTTCTCTGCAGAGACATCCATTCCGTACATATAATATCATACAAGTTATATATACATAATACAATCTCTACAAACTCATTTTAACAGCTGAAAATTGCAGAGGTAATGTTTACATTAGCTAGGATGAACATAAGTTTATCTAAAAAGACTTTTTTAGGAGGAAAAGCCCTATTCATAGGTGAGAATTTTTCTCCTGTTGAAAAAGTTAAAATCTGGGATGTAGAGGCGAGATGACCTAATGCCCTTTTACGATTGATGTCATAAACTTTTTTGTAAGTTATAGATTCCTGTGAATCGTGTAAGATGCTTTGACCACAGAGACATATAAGTAACATATACAGAAGTCATAAAGTTTCCAGAACATCTGGCATATTTCAAGGTTAGCAAGAATTTGAAATATAGGTATAACCTTGCAGGATATCCAAGAGGCAGCTTTGGGGATACTGAAACCAGTGCAGCCAAAATTGCAGCTTGTCCATGAAGGGAATCAAGCTCAACTTTCAAATTAGCTCCCTAGAAACCACAAAGAAGAAAACTGTTTAAAACAAAACACTGTCATAAAGCAAAGAGATGAGGTATAATGGAAGAGCCAACACTGAACTTGAAAAGAACTATTTCATTGAGACAATCATGATCATAACAGTTCGATAATCACATGATGCTAAGATTTAAATTTTCTGTCACGTCAATAGATCCAAAACTGATTACAGCAATACCTTCTCAAAAGATATGTTTTCTCTTACAGCATTGAGAGTTGTCACAGCATAAGATATCAAACCACCAACGCAAGAAGGGTCAACATCAGCTAAAGCACGCAATGTCAAGGCAGCTTCAATGCGAACCTATTGACGTCATATCCCAAAATGTTAATGGATGTTTCCGAAAGTATTCAATCCCTGAAAAAAACTAGAATAATAAACTAGAAATAGAATCATCGGAACAATTGAAGAAGTTGTGGGAATAAAATGAGATTGAAGCTTGAGCAACTTTGACGAGGAATCTATGCCACCACTTCCCCGACCCTCCTCCTTCCATGGAAGGCTATTTTTCTCTCACTTTATAGAATTATATCCTAAATGTTCCTGTAGAGTACCTTCAACTCACCATTAATGCATTTGAAAGTTACCCTTTTGAAGTTCTTGTAGAGAACCTTTATCTCACCATTAATGCATTTGAAAGTTAATATTTTAATCATTTCTTCAATTCGATCCTTTTTCCTATTTGGGCGAAGTGGCGATATGAAAAACGAAAGTATCATGAGGTAATGATGCGAGAACACCTATGAGTGTAGACCACAAGAATCCCAAAGTCCCATCTGGGCAGATACCTTTTCATGAATTTGTGGACGAAAATTTGAAAGTTAACAAGATTTACACAACAAGTTATGGTCATAAATAATTCAATTTAACTAGATGCAGATATTTGAGGTCGTCCAGCAGCAACGACCTCAGCTTTTGATTTCTTAAACATAAGCTCTTCTGATAGAATAGTTCTAGAAAATTTCCTGGTGTTCTCAATATGTAGACAAACATCCAGAAATAAAGAAACAAAGAAGACCACTAAAGGGCTGTCTGTGGAATAACTTAAATTGTCTTGCATATAGTTGAACACATATCCACCTCAAAACAGTAAATATTTGCATCTCAATGCATGCATTCTCTCAGTTGTTTTCTCATGAAATAGCAAAAAAACTATAGGTACTAAGTTGCTTCAGATCGAAAAATGTGCTTGCAACTTATCACAAACAAGTTGAGGTAAGAATGTAGGGTCTTCAAAATAAGTTACCAATGGTGAGTCGTAGGAAAGCGCAGCAACAATAGTGTTATCAAGAAGATCCTTGAATTCAAGTGGAACCTACAAAAAACAATCAAAGTATTACTAGAAAGATTCAAATACTGGAGCATGCTTTCCTGATTGAGAAAAACTATTAGACTCAATGCATTATTTTCTTTTTCAAAAAGAAAACAACAAGCCCTTCCTGCACGCTTACAATATTTGAGCTTCCTACCTCACCCAAAAGTTATCTCACTTTACCACCAAGTCAACCCCCACCCTATGTCAATCGAACTTACCACTAGGGCAATCCTTCACCCTCATGTCAATGAACTTTCTTTCACCAGTGAATTGGGATGCAGAAAACAGTTACATTTAACCAAAATAATAACATTTAGATGCTAACTTAAAACTTGCAACGGTATAAGTTTGACAACAAATATTAGAAAAAGAACACTAACCTCTCCCAATGTTTTTAGAACATAGGATAGTGTACGCATGGATGCAACCCGCATGAATGGAGTCACTTCGGTTGATTGAAGCTGCATAAATGTACAAACCACAAGGGGTTCAACAAGATCCAGTGCAAAGAACAAATTGTCAAAATTTTGGCTTTATTACTTGATAACTAATGGCAGATATTATGACAAACCTGCTTACACAAAAACACAAGGAAGTCCCGTTGTGTGGGTTCACTCATTTGATCTGTTATACCAACTCGTAGAATATAAAGAATGCAAGCCTACAAATGATAATAATCGACCATGGTATCATAAAGTTAATTCATGAGATCACTCAGAGGGTGTTTGCACAATCTTTTTTGGAGCTCTTTTAGCTTGTTTAACCAGAAGGGAACAAGACCGTAAGCCTTCCACAAACTCACTTACAAGCTCCTAAAAAGCTAGGCCACATACCCTCATGAAAGTTTAAACAGTTATTTGATGACAAGGATTTGACCAGAATAAGATTCTATCGGAAACACACCAGTGCTTGGGCATCACAAGAAACATCAACATGAAGCATATCTATAATTTGTGGAACAAAATTCTGAAGATCGCTATCTGACTGACTATAACTCTGCCGCACAGTCTACAAAATAAGAAAGTGCATTCACCAAACAATATTAGTAGCTTGCACAATTAATTGAAAGAATTACAAAATAAGGATAAATATCATAAAGAGTATTGCTACACACGAATCCAAAGGTTTGACTGCTCCTTCACAATTACAACGCTCAACACCAAAAATTAATTCTTCCTTTCAATTTATCTGTGAGTTTATTAGTCCTTCCATTATAATTGAACTGTGAGGTTTTTTAGTCAAGAAAAATTCAACCTATATTTTGAAGCTATGATTCATTCTTTGCCTTTGTATTATATTAAAAGATCAATAAAATTAGATAATTTCCACTATACACTTGTGTCTTGTCATGTTTCAAGTTCATAACAAAATATTTAATTAACACTAATTTGTGGTCAAGGATGAGTATTGCGCAGTCAAACCTCCTAGTTTAATCGAAATAGAAGGTAGTAAACGGCTATAATACCGAGTGACATACATCTTGTGGTAAGTGAAACATATAGGAAAAAGAGAAGCATCGACTAAATGAAACATTCATTAAAATTTTGAACAGCTTGTTTGTATTGTGGAATAATTAAGTTCATGCATAGATAACAAATATTAAGAATTCTATGGAGTACTCAATACTTCATTTCAAAGCATTTTCATATTCTGTAGAGTAAAAAAGATTTTAAAATTCTGTGGCTAATGCAATAAATCAAAATGGTTCACTGAGCTACCTACACTTCTTATCTACTGCGAAGTAGTAGAGTATTCGTACTTCACTATTGGGTCAATTTGGAAACAGCCTCTCTGTTATCAGTTATCACAGGGGTAAGGCTGCATAGTATCCAACCCCCCTTACCCCTATTAGGCTGGAGCTTTTTAAAGGCATTAATGCATTTTATTGGGGCCATTAGTGGAATCTGGAGTAGCATAACGAAAGAGACAGCAATAAAATCTATTTGACTACTATAGAATAGGGGCCCATTATTGGAATCTGGAGTAGAATAAAGAAAAAAACAATAAAAATTAAGTCCAGGGCGGTCAAAAATATGAAAGTTGACCTTTCAAGGTCTTTCCAAGTCCCATCAGAAACCAAGTACATGCTGACAAAACTAAGCCACTCCACAAATTCTTCTTCATACCCCATTCTTTATGTAATTAGTGATAAATGGTAAGATGCATGATCATGCTTTACTTTGAATAGAGAAGATGTATTTGTTACAATAAAAAATCAAATCTAACTAATGGCAAATTTGATGATGAGAAACTGACTTGGATTTTGAAAAATGTTTTTTGTTTTCCTTTTGCTTTCATTGTTTATGATTTCAAGTAAAAAGTATTAAAACATTGCCTGAAGCCCACAACTAACCTTCGTGCTCTGGGAACTTAAATAATATGGGCATGCAATAAGAAATTGCCAAAGAGAGAAGAACAGGTGATGCACTGTCAAAGAAACTGAGGAAACGATAACAACTAATCCTTGTACTTCTCTTATTGTATATGCCCTTATCTCGTCTAACAAATAACTAAATCTAGATATCAGGATTGCCAAAGATTCACTCATTCCTTTCAAGTAATTCGCTAACATCACATAAGAACCTCAATATGTAGAAATTCAAAAGGAAAAGTGCAAGCTCCATCATTTCACATGCATTTTTTACCAAATTATCTACTCCACACTCTTGAACTATAGAAACTGATACAGTGCTGGATATTTGATGTACCTGTAAAAAGGAGACCCAAGACAGAGTAATTCCAACACGCAACTCCTTCAAGCGTGGACCATTTGCTGAAAATTACAAAAGGTAAACGGCTTGACAAAACAACGACCCAAGAGTGTTCATTTAAAATGGTTCATCCATTAAGAATTTAGCTCAAAAGTTCGAACATGAAACATAAAATGGAATTATCATAACAGAGAAAGAGCTCCGCCAGCAAAAAGAACACATATAATATATGCCATCACAAAGAAGTACACTTTAATAGTTTAATACATTCTATTCAGGGTGAGAACGGGTATCTTTTCCACCTTAAGACACATGAAGAGACAGTTACAGCTATCTTCCCCTTTCCCATGGAGTTTGGTAAAAGAGAAAATAAGCAGAAAAGTCATCTAAGTTTGTGATCTTATTTACTCCTTAATCATATGTTGCAATTCAAATCTAAGATCAATATCTACATATGGAGCATGTGATTAATCAGGTGTTACATTACCTTTCATGAACGGTGATGCTAGGTATTTCTGCAAACCCCCTTCCAATCTTTTCGATGTGAACTGTCCTTTTCCCCTTGGCTGCACCTAAAAGGAAGAACATGGGTGTCAACTATGAAGTACAACATAAAATCAGATATTGAATCATGAATACTACCTGCACATCTTGGTTCATTCCAAGAGCGAGCAATGCTCCTAAGGCTTCAGCAAATGAATCCCTAACAGATTGTGTGGAATCTTCAAGTGACTGCATAAAATTTAACTGGTGATTTGACAGCCAATCTAACAAAATAATAAGCACCAGAAATGGTAGAACTTAGACAAGAACTGGAATATACGGGAAATATTAGCCTTTTCTAGCTTGGAAAAGAGAACAAAAACATGTGTGATTATTACCTTGACACAATAAGCAGAAGAGCTCTCAATCTCTCCAACACCTAGGCCAGGTCCTCCAATATTTGCAAATGCCCTCAGACATCTTGCAGCAGCTATTCTGACAATGGATGATTTATCCCCAACACCCATCCGCATAATTGTCCGATATGCATCCATATAGGCTGAAGAAGCAGCACTACCAGAAGATCCCTCTAGAGCATTCTGAAGCATGTGTAGAGCTTCTTGCCTAACGTAATCCTGTAAAAGTAAGGTGGTAACAAGAAATCACTTTAAACAAGATGCTCAAGTACACAATAACATGCCTGAATGCCTTGAAATAGGCTCCTATTTATGGGGGGTAAGGGGGTTGTACCGTATGCAGCTTTACCCTTGTGATAACAGAGAGGCTGGCTCCAAGATTATATTGGAAAGACTATCTGCTATCTTACAACAATAAGGAAAAAGTATAGATGGGGAATTGAAAAGGAGTTCATTTAAAAGAAGTATGACAAATCATTATTGTCAACAGTTTCACTTTGCTTCTCTACAATTAAACTTCACAAGTTGAATGAATTATGTGATACACCTCAAGCATTCTCTCTTCCTATATTTACTGTAACTGAAGAGTTGGAAATGTATGTTGCTGTAATAAGACCAGAAAACAAAGCTACCATAATATACCTTGAGTAGATGATATATGAAAATCTATGCATCTTAGAAGCAGGTCCACTAGGCTAAATGCTCTAGTCTTTAGTGGACCCACACTTCCAGAAGATATTGGTTCCGTTATTGATTAACAGAACATAAATGAAAAAAAAGTAAAGTTAACTGAAGACATCTTTCACATACACCCCACCCCAACTCCTCTGAACAGACTAATGGCATCTCAATGTAATTTACTGTTGAGTGACATCATATACAGTAAACTTCTTATTGTTTATTTTTGGTTTAATGGCACGTTCAATCATACATGTTTCACAACGTTCACCATTTGATAACACATATTCCAAAATGCAATTTTTTGTCGGACATGTTACAAAAAGTGCCTCACTTGGTACTTTTGTTATAACGGATTTTTAATGACTTTTTTTGATAAATCGGAAATAGTAAACTTGTATTCAAAACTAATAATTATGATAATTTTTCAATTTTAATAAAATCTTGAGGCAAATATTTATGTTTGGGCCTTATACTATTATCAACAAAAGTCAGAATTGTAGTAAGCTAAAACATAAATATTTTCCCCACTGAAAAATTATCTCGGTAAATGAGTTTTGGACAATTTTATCCTTGCCAATTTGTCAAGAAAAGTCAGATTTAACTTCTGTTATAACGGAAGTACCAAGTGAGTCACTTTTTGAAACATGTGTGATTAAAAAGGTAATATTATAACATGTGATCAAATGGTGAATAATGTGAAACATGCATGATTGAACATGCCATTGACCTTTTTATTTTTTATTCAACAGGGTTAAAGAACATGTACAATTAGGTTACCTCATTAAATTTCAACAACTTTGAGACAATCACAGTGGTTTGAAGCAAACCAGATGTTATTTTTCTACCAAAGTAGCGATATAGTTCTCCCAGACACTGTGCAGCACCTAATATCAAGTCAGAAGAGTATAAGATACCGAAGAGGCGAATTTAGGAAGATATGAAAAGCGCAGAAATTGCTATGCATGACAACTATATATGTGGTAATGTCAAGATTCTCAAAAGGTCAATCATAGACTTAAACATAACATGTCCTAGACTTATAAAGAACTATGCGTGAGATACTTGGTCTTCCTCAACTAAAAAGGAACTACAAGTGTTGCATGGTGGTCTAAGCACAAACAGTGTGTGTCTAAGATATCCCTTAAGCTTGCTTCAATGGGAGACCAAGTTACAGAAAAAGGCTATTCCCGGAGTTGAAAATTAAGTGATGATTCCCCTAGATAAGAGACGGCACGAGTGACCTATCATGTCTAAACTCTAAGGGAACTTGAGCCACTTATAGCTAGATAAGTGACCTTTGAGCCTTATTGTTGATTGCTAAAGGCACATTCATGTTGTCTGGTCTTGCAGAAATGAACCAAATGCAGAGATAATGGGGGAAACATTTCTTAGCATAAAACAGTTTCTGCTGCAATGAAGAAAATATATATCCAGTTACTTTTGGACATCCAAAAATAACCCCCTGCCCTCCATATTTTTTGCTAGAAGGTGAAGCAGTCCTTGCAGCATTTTCATTTATTCCAATTACTGATTGGAAGATTATGCTTCTTATACATAACTGTGGATCCTTATTCAGGGGATGCCCTTACTGTAAAACACTTGCACAAGAAGGAATCTCAGTTGGGTAGGCTTAATAATAAAGATAGAATGCTTTTATATTAGAGTTTCTGAAGGCAAACTTTCGGTTAACATATAGAAATCAAAATCTACCAAGCTTTGAAGTATTTACATGTAGAGCTCAAGGTTCTAATCAAACTAAGCGAACTTGATTGATAACATCTTGCATCAAACGAGTCAATATAGAAACATATTTATTAAATTTAAGTTCGACTAAAACATTAACTAAAAATACTGTCAAAATTGAAAATTCTTAAAGCCACTAAACGGGCTCATTAAATTATGACTTACGAAGTATAAGACAATAACATCTTTTTATAGTGGTATTATCTTGCAAGAAATGCCAAAAGATTACAAATAAACATGCTCCTAATCCAATTTTTATGTGATATTAATGAAAACAAGATCAGAGGCTTGATTTTGGCAAGCAAAGAGTTAATATAGACAAACCCGCGACTTGTTGAGGCTCATTTTTCTTCCCATTGGAGAGAAATCCTTGTAAACTGCTTACTCTTGAGTATATCGATATGTTATCACCCTTAAATATAATCTTCGCTGTTGCCACAGACGCCAAATGGCGAACTGGCCTTCTTGCACCAAGCACAAGGAGAGAATATAGAGCATCCTCGCATTTTCTTTGACAGAGTAATATAGACTCCTGAGGTATGTTTCAGCGTCAATTTACAATCTTAGGCAAGCAGAACAAATTGCAGAAGTTGCTCGCAGGTTATATAGACAATAAAATCAGAATTGATGATTACCTGGCTAAATCAGTAAAGAAATAACTTGCAACGAATAAGGATCTATATGTAGCAATGTGTTAGCATATGTTATCGATAACCTTCAATTAGGTACCAATAAATCTATTAGACCTTACAGAACACATGCATCTTACTGTTCTAAATGGGAGAGGGGGGAGGGGATAGCAGTCAGCTTAGCATAATCACCAAACTGGTTGAATGCATAAGAACTTGTAGAAACTTATACAAAAGGTCTTCACTCTTCAGTGCAAAATTGGATAATCATTAAGGACAAAGGGAGTACAAAATCGAGAAAACTAATAAAAAAAATAATAATACCTGCCACAGAATGCACCAAATATTAAACAATACACATAAAAAAGCATAAAACTTAAGTGTAAACTGGGCAATCATTTCGCGATAGAGGGAGTTCAAAAGCACAACACCAAAAATACTAGCATTCGATACATATTCCACCAAAGACTATAATACACATAATAATTAAAAAACTTCAGCTGAAACTGGACAATCAGTTTAGGACATAGGGAGTACAAATCGGCCAAAACATAACACTAAAAATACTAGCATTCTCTACATATTTCACCAATGGCTATATAATACTCATACTAATTAAATAACTTAAGCTGAAACTGGACAATCATTTTAGGACGCACGGAGTATAAAATCGGCCAAAACAACACTAAATAATACTAGCATTCGCTACATATTCCACCAAATACTATGTAATACACATAATTAAAAAACTTCAGCTGAAACTGGACAATCATTTTAGGACACAGGGAGTACAAAATCGGCCAAAACACAACACTAAAAATACTAGCATTCACTACATATCCCACTAATGACTATATATAATACACATAATAATTAGAAAAACTTAAGCTGAAACTGGAAAGTGATTTCAGGACACACGGAGTACAAAATCGGCCAAAACACATCAGTAATGATACTAGCATTCGCTACATATTCCACCAATGACTACATAATACACTTAATAATTAGAAAACTTAAGTTGAAACTAGACAATCATTTTGGGACATAGGGAGTACAAAATCAGGAAAAAAAAACTAGCCTCTCAACCATTCTTTAACTAAATATAGTACAACAAATATAAAAATAAATATAAATAAAAATAGAAAGTGGACAATGAATGTGGGACAAAGGGAGTAGAAAATGAAGTACCTTGGGGTCTTGATCAATAACGGAGATGAGATCAGATAGGAGATCAAAGCACAAAAGAGGATCAGGCTGCTTGTGAGCTGCAGATGCTACTATCGATTCCAGCTGCGCCACCACCACCCCCAATCTGGATAACGGCATCTCGTGTCTCGTCATATATCTCGCCATCCCAAATCAATTGTCCACTTCATACACACAAACTCTGCATTTAATTTAATCTATATTATCAAATTTAAGTATAGAAACTTAGTAATATTCAGTTACTAAATTAGTTTAGCATATAATGAGATTTATTTGAATTCTGAATGTTGAAAAAGAATTAAGTAAATATTCGGAAAATTGGATTACGCGATCGGAGAATTATATAAACGAAGCTCCGATTAGTGAAGTAGAATTATTTGGTACTGATTGTAGCAAACATATGTGATATAGGGTGTAATATTTGGGATCATTTAGAGCATTTGCATCATATTTCGAATAACGAGTTCGAAAAAAGCAAAAGAATAGTATATCAGATATCAGATTTTTTATATTAAAAATTTTCTGCAAATATTATAATAACTAGTATTTTAATAATGATCATTAAATAAAAAATAAAAAATTAATAATTATGGAAACCAATTGTTAATAATGTATCACGTAAAAGTATTTGTTCAAATTTATATTTAAACTAATTTATATAAAAGTATATTGAATTAATTTATTTATCTTACTATATATAATTGGGGAAGGGGTGAATTAGAAGTTATTATGAAGCCCCATGTTCTCCTAATATATAAGATATATAATTAATTAAATTTATTTATTTTTTATAAACATGTACCATATTATTTTGAAAATGATTTAGCAAAAAGTTATATTATTTTGCACATCAAAAATAAATTCAGTTATTTAAGATGAATTAAATAATAGTATCACATAAAAATATTATATTTATTTATTAATAAAAAAATTATATATTATAAATACGATGCACGAGTTCGCACAGGCTGGACTGTGTACAAACATCTAGTAAATGTTACTACAATGAAGGGAATTAGAGAACATGGGGCTTCACTCAAAAAATAACTAATTCCTCCCTTGCCCAATTAAATATAGTGTAAATGTCTTATATTTACACATTTATCAAATAATTTTTGTTTAGTACATTAAAAGGGTAATTGTTGAAATTTTTACTAGATTTGATAAAGTAGGATAAGGAGTTGATTTTAGAAAAATAAATTTACAAATCTATTGTGAATGCTTTTACACGCTTCCGAATAGGGACTTTTTTTTCAATCGATAGGGTTGTCATTACAAAAATGACCAAATGATAGCAGTCATTATTCGAAAAAAAATAGCAAAAGCAAACCAAGTAGAAGCCAAACACACAAGTCATATGAAAGAGCTGAACACAACCAATGTGGCGGAGAAAGGAGCCATTGCCCCGAATTCACCTCACCATGATCTCAGCCCGCCATACAATGAGCATCGTTGTTAGATCGTCTATCCCCAAAACCAAACTTGACGTTCGTCAAGTATAAGATGTCCAGCACCACTTCGACTTCCAAGGGAATCCGTAGAGCCCCCTTTAATGTCGAGATTAGAGCCTTCGAATCGCTCACAACTCCACCTTATGCCATCCTTGACCCAAGCCAACTCCAAACCTTTCCGAACTAAGCTTCTGCCACAGCTGCACTATATACCACACCCAGTTGTCGAAGCGTTGCAGCTCTAAACAGTCAAAGATCATCTCTCACAACCACCCCCAAATTGTCAAACATTGATTGGCGATTCCAGCCCGCATCACAATTTATCTCGTTAAAACTAGAGTTATGAGGCTTCCAACGCACTTTGCTGCAATGGAGCTGCCAACCCCATCCAAAGCTTGCCTGCGCTTTGCACTCCGATAATCCCTATCAAGAGCAAGGTCTTGTTCGAGAATTCTTTGCGCATTCAGCTCCCTTCGTCAAAAGAAGGATGTTCCAAGCCTTCCACAAGCACCACACGACACATGCTACTTGTGATACCTCCTCTTTCAATCCATGGAGTTCTAGCCAGGACGCAAGATGAGACCACCACTCCTCGAATGATGTCCATTGATTACCACCACTAATCAACGTCCATGGCGTCGCGAACTACAACCTACGACTAAACGAACAATATACAACAAGTTCGGAGCCCCCTTGCAAAGAGGGCATAGGTCGTCAATGAAGACTCCCCATCATTGCATATCGCGCTTAATTGGACGTGCATTATGAAGGCATCGCCAAATGAACCCCTCGACTCGTGGGGATGCATTCATCCTCCGGCAATTCTTCCAGAGCACATGTTCGGCTCGCACTCGAAGTTCCCCATTCTTTTCCATCTCATGTGTACTTTTGTACCCCAAGCAAGCACCACTCTTAGTATGGTTCCAGACTATCTTATCCTTCACATGGGAGCGACTCAAAGGAATAGCAAACACCCGCTGCGCATCATCATCATCCATGATATCCCTAACCTTCTCCTCAATCCGCTGCCCATTACAAATCAACTCCGAAACTCGACATGGCCCCTCAGAGGTCGACCCACGCATCATGAAATCACAGGTCCTTCCACACATCAACGCATCGTCCATTCCCAATTTGTCAACGAGCTCCCTTAGATAACACTTTTCGTCCCCCAAGTAAGCTAAATAGGGATTAAATTGTTTAGCTTTTCAAAAAGGAGCCGGAATATCTATCTTTTTAAATTACTCTTTATTTTGTATTACAAAAAACTTAAGATGATACAAGAGCAATTTCCAAAGTACACATAGAATTAAATTTTGAGGCAATAAATAAAGATGAGAATCAATTACGAGTAACAAAAAGGAAAAGATTAAACATCAACCCTTCCACTCTATGTTTGTGTGCAAGTGAGGAACCCTCAAAATCAGGTTCCATAGAAAAGCTTGAAAATGGTGAACATACACATAGTAAGAAGAAGC